>ML777189.1:178149-228427 GCA_009831015.1 Picea engelmannii
TAGAGAATCATGTGTTTCACAATAAATCAAAACACATCAAGATCAAATATCATTACATCAGAGATATGGTGCATAGGAAATTCGTACATGTGCAGTACCTTCCTACACATGAGCAAGTTGAAAATGTCTTCACTAAACCACTTGCCAAGATGAAGTTCAAGTACTTTCATGAGAGACTTGGTATGGTGGAGAATGCCTCCCTAGCTGAGAGGGAGTGTTGATGATTGCAACTTCATGAGACATTCTCCAAATCGTACTCCTCTGGACTGAGTTGAGATGATCTGTGAGAACGCCTATGTGATAGGTGTGACATACTCCTCTGGACTGAGTTGAGATGATGTGTGTTGGTCTCTTGTCGTTCTCCTATGGATTGAGTTGAGATGACTTGGGATGGTCTCCTGTCGGACTCCTATGGACTTAGTTGAGTCGACTTGAGATGGTTGTCTAGTTCATACTCCTATGGATTTAGTTGATTTGATGTATTTGAGAGTGACGTCCCCTATGGTTGATCACATGTGGACTTGTTCCTAGTGGCAGAGAACTAGAGGATGTTTGTGAGATCCCTTACTATATTTTCAAAGTGTAAGACTATTGTAAAACCCTAATTTGTATTGTGAAGGGTACAAGTCAGCCCCACTATGAAAAGACATTTATGTATTATGTTATTATGAATTGTATTATTGAGTTGCACAAGTCGGCCCTATTGTGCCAATGAAGAGACACATCTATTCATGTGTTAGTTTATTTATATATTAGTGAATGATCCCCATTATGGATCATTCGCCTCATTCATCCCATTCACTCACAATGCATTGGAGAGCTAAAATTTAGTGCACACTTTTCCATGCGCTATATTTATTGGGCATAGAGAACCTATTATGTGTGCTACAGATTATGGTGTGAGGGTGATCTTCTCTTGAATTTATAACAAAGGATTGTTGGGTTTTTTTCCTTGTTTGAGAAGGTTTTTACCAAGATAACTTCTTGTGTCTTGTGCATGGTTATTCTTCTTGTGATCTTGGTTTACTCCATCTATTGTATTTTGTTTTGTTGCATTGTTTATGGTTGAAGTTCATGATAAATTGAAAAGACACTACATGTTCTTGAGTAACCATTAGAAAATTCAACATTATATGAACTTAGATCCAATCCACTTGGAAACTCTAATAGTCATGCAACACCATGAGAAGTTCTCATATATTCCCTATTTCCAGTTATCAAATTCTACATATAAATATTCTCCTATAGATTAAATACTCTGCCAACTTATTGAATTGTCTGCAATTGGGTTAATATAGTCTTCCTTATTTCCTGTAGTCAGAGTATAGAGATGATCTAGGGAATCCTATTCCATATTCCCCTCTACCTTGTCCATGTTTTGAGGACCTTGGTATGGATCTAATGGTTGGGTTACTTTCATACCATCTGCTTCCAAGGTCATGATTTCATTTTAAATATATATAAAAACGTAATTCTCATAATCCCAATTGATTCCCACTTGATATGGGTATGGTTCCTTCTCCCCCATCATTTCTCTAACCTAGAAATCATCCATTGTCTTGACTCTATCTAAGTCTACTTCAAAATTTTGCAGCCTCCCAATAGGATAGATACAATACTAATTGGCCATCCACAACTGAAAGGTCGAATAGACAAGCTTGGGTTTAACCATAGATTCCTAGGTTTTCTTCAATAGTATGTTGATGTTATACCCCAAATCTAACATAACATCATTAATATCATAGTCGTTGATGCGAGTATTGAGTTTGAATTCCCTTCCATATGGTTGCTTCCTTCTATGTATCCTATGTGTCTCTATGGAAGATGAGAAACAATCAACTCTTATAGGTTCTATTCAATCTCTAAAGTCCCCTTGAGCTTGTTCTACAACTCCTCGGTGAGTTTTTTTTCATCTAGAATGTTAGAAACTAAGCGAAAGCACAACTCAATAGTCTTCTTGGGTCTCACTGGAGGATATTTTTGTTCCACAAAAAATTTCGTGAGTTTTGGTTGAACCTAATGAATTTCATATACAGACGTCGTTATCACAGGATTAGCAATCCATCGAAATATAAACACAACATCCTTAAATAATGTTTTTTGCATAAGGGGGTAATATTTAAAATATTCTGGTATCGCCTTTCAGATCTTCCTTGGAGTTGATTTATCAACATTGGCACCACTCCTTGCTCCTCCCCAGGTTATAATATTAATATTGGGTTCATTTTATTCAGTGAAAAGTCAGAGCTCAGAATTTATCAAATTGGCACCTCACTACCTTGCACAATATTCCCACTTCACAATCAAATCAAGGAAATCCTCAGTGGCATGAGTGTTGTTACTACAATGGGAACAACAAGGATGTCTTGGAAGAGGAAAATCTATAGTATTATGTCCTTGATCACCAAAATTATAACACTAATTTGGCCCTCATTTGTTATTTCATCCACCTATAAAACCTCCAACACCTCTACGTCCTCCTCCCAAGACTTGAGGAACTTCGTCAACCGCCAATGCAAATTGATCTAGTTTGTCCACAAGAGATTCCAAGGTGAGACATTGCTTGGTGGTGTGATTAGGTGACCCACATAATTCACAATAAATTATGTTCAATACCAAGGTTTATTTCTATAGGATTGGGCAATGCCTTGGAGAATTCCCATGACTTATGAAAATTTCACAATGTTCATTATTCTGATTACACTAGTGGTTTGCGAAGGCATGCTACTGCACAGGGCCATGGAATGGTGTTGTAGCTACAACTTGTACAACCCCTCCAAAAATCCCTATTGGTGGAGGCACCATTAGTTGCAGAGGGGGTCTTGCACCCCTCATTTTGGGACATTTCGTCATTGTATGCCCCTAAGTATAGAAATTGGTTCACCAAAATTGAGGGAAGGATAATCTAGGAATGGTCAATTCTTCAATCTTATCAGTCAAGGCGGAAATACATACTTGTATTTGCATAATATTATAGTCATCAAATGGTCTTATTACCTGCAAGATGCTAGGATATCTTTCCATCACCTCATTTTTCATGGCCTTCTCTAGGGATTCCCCCAATGTAGTTATCCACTGCTAGGTTAATGGAATCTGAGTTAATGGTCAAATTCGTTGAAGGAACCGTTCCCACTGGTGACCTTCATGAATGGGTTTGTTCAATTTCCCTATCGCATATTTGAATTTTTGGTTATATTCCCAGGAAGATTCCCCATCTCTCTATTTGATCTCCCACAACTCAAAGAGGATTTTTTGTTTTGACTGGGGTAAATGGAATTTGACTATGAAGTGATATTTGACTTGAGCAAGGGTGAAGGCCTATCCTTGAGGATTTCCTGTTTTAATGGATTTCATATACCATTTCAAAGCATGACCTTTCCAAGTGGTATGAAACTCGACTAATTTATTCGCATCCAAATTTTCACGAGATAGTCATATGGACTCACAAAGGAATCAATGTTTTTCAAGATCCTCATCCCATTTACCCCAGAATTCTGGGTATCGGTTGAGGGATCCATCTTACTAATGTTCCATGGGAGGACTAGGGGATCCTATCAAAATAAATCCTAAAGGTCTTGGGTGTGATAACACTAAAGAACTTTCCAGACTACTACTACTGCTACCAGTCAAACTGGTTGGACTAGATTAAGCGGAAATAACAGAAATTATGGGAGAGTTTATTGTATAATTTACCATATTTGAAGATTGACAAAGGGACTAGGAGATCCAAGGATGGTTCATGTGTCTTCGGGATGGGATTCTTTAACCTGGGGGGTCTCATTAGGAGGTCATATCGTATCAGTTCATGTAGTGTACTTCACATATTTGGGCGTTGCATGAATTGGTTCTCCCTCAAATTCCATATAGGTTACAACTAAGTGTTTTTCATCAGTGGTGACTATGATATTGATTAATTCTTCCAAATTTTGTTCTCCTCATCTACTTTCTCTAGAACTCTCACCTTCCTCTCAAATATTATCCTTCTGATCTAGATTTATAAATGGAGTGAAATAAAGCACACATGTATAGCAAAGAAACACCACTTATCCTAGGTAATCACTTAATTCATATGTAACATATAACCCTTAGATTAGCTTCTATCACATAAGTCTAATCATGGATATGGTTGTACTTATCCTAGCCAATCACTAAAGGTTACATACTAATATCACATTAGTCTTATCAACTTATATGGAAACACTTATCACACTAGCTAATATACAAAGGTTAGGTACTCATATCACAAAGAGATGTACTTCATGACATAGAGAACAAATTGTAACTCCAAGCTTATACAAGTCCATAACAAAGCTCCATATTAAAAGAGGTATGCGCGATGAATATGTAAGTGAACTATACCCTTATTAGATATTCATATATAAGGATAATATATGGTATTAGTACCCGAATGATTATGAATTCCAACATTACTCGTATCTAAGCCCAATTACTAATAGGGAAGCTATGTATACGAAATGATTATAGATATGGTGTTGAATCATGATATGGAACCCAACATGTTACAAGGATCATATGTGTGATGAATAAAGGTAACATCATTGATTAGGTGATCACACTGCTTGCTATGATAGAGATACAGGTTGTTCCATCATTATAGATACAACGATTGAAGAGTACTATAATCCATGAACTGTAAACAAATATAAGGGATTACTACTTGCTCATGTTAATTAGATACTATGTTCATACTAGCTTAGAGAACCAAGGAGATTATCATGTAATTGATTAGGGAAAATAGTACATATCAGTTAATCTCTATGGAAACCATTGTCTTTATCTAGATATGAGCTACATATAATGAAGATAGGCTATGTGTTCAAGCTATTAATACCTTATAAAGAGATCGTTATGATTCTTACTTATTATGGAAACATATATCCAATCTGTGTGCAATATGTATCCCAATAATTAGTCATGTTCAGCAAAGCTGGATACATGATTGGTTATGGAATACGATACTGATACGAGTGAATATGACTGATATGTAAGATTAATTTGATATAAGTGATTAAATTAACATAATAGGGATAATCCATACTAGCTACATGTTACCTCTATATAGATTAATAATATATAGATCACAACCTATCAATAGATAATTCCTCTGATCTTAACCCACCCTCTCACCATGACCACCTATTTGTAAGATTCTTGCTTTATAAATCAAGGAGATAGAAAGTAGTATCTTCTTATTTTTAGTATTAGATAAACTCTTCTGGGTTATAAGAGAAGATAAAGATTTAGATTATGGCTTGTTTAATTTAAGTAGAGCTTGGTGTTATATAGTAGAGAGATTTATATTTAGTCTTTGATGAAATGAATTAAATAGATTCTTTATCACTTTATAGATTGTATAGAACTCATATGAATAGAATCATAGTAATATATAAAGTATTAAGAGTTGGACTCTATAACCAATATATAACTATAGGACTCTATAACCAACCCTCTATACTTTTCTAATGTATAGAAATTATATTAGTATGAGTTTTAACGTTTAGAAGTCTGACTAGTATGATTAGGAATTATATATATTATGTATTGAGATTTTAGTAGGAACTAGTATGTAGCTTAGGAAAGAGAAAGGATTAGGAGTTGTATTCAGTATGATTAGTAGTTAGAGTTGGAACTTCACTTAGAGGCCTAGTCTTATATATTTAAGAGTAGGAGCTACATGGGATTTCCATTCATCATAAGTAATAACACTAACAAATTACCCCGATATAAACAATTGGTAAGTCGGAACATTGCTTCTAGTTACATCTAGAAATGTAAGAACATAGTAGATAAGAGTAGTGGAAAAACACATGGGTAGGAACATAATGTATTGTAACAAAAAAGAATGTAGGAACATCACTCTTAGGAACTACTAGGGATTGAATAAGAACATCATAACTAGGAACATGTGCATATGTTGGAACATGTACAAATATCAGAACAAGCTAGAAAAGGATATGATGTTCTAAAGTTGGAACAAGATACAACAAAACTTGACTTCTATTATTAAAGAGAACTTTCTGAAATTGTAAAAATGCACACTGAAACAAGCTTGCTCAAATGGTGGCAGCTTATCTCTAAGAAGAGATGTGAAGATTACGCTTATTCACAAGAAGATGTGTACAATGAGGTTCCAAAGGAATTTTTAATAGAAAAAATGGATGAGAAAGCCCTAAACATCCAAATCCCTAACCCTAGGAGAGGAAACACAAAAAGGTTTGTGGGCCCCGATGGGGATAATTGATATGTCAACTTCCCAAGGGTGTAGATTTTTCGTATGATCTCAATTTAGGGTGCTCAATACACCATTGGAAAGGTATATACGGGGAGTACATATTCCATTCAACCTATAACTTTCCTTTCTCAACATGTTAAGCACTTCCAAGCCTAAAAAGCATTGTTTAGGGCCTCAAAGTGGCCCCAGAAGTTTGGGACCCGAAAAACTATAAAAAAAACTTCCAAAATGGAAATTGTTCTATGAGCCAGTGGAATAGATGGGTGGCCACTAATATAAAATTGTATGATTCCTCCCCCCTTAGGAATAAATGGTCTACATTGCATTGAGTTCCCCCATTAGATGGGGAAACATTTGTTGAACTTAGCCTCGGGTGATCCAATTGCCTTGGTGCAGGAGTTGCCCTGCTCTGGCAACCTCATAAATTTGGATCCTCTATTGTATATTTCCCTTAATATGAGTGTCCCTTATCTAATAAATGGTTTCATGTTCTGTGGATTCAGGGTTGAGCTCTGTCGGTGTCAACTAATCTGCGCTCTCTGATGTGTCCAATAAGTGTGGGAAGTATGGTCAAAGGAGGTCAACATTGAACACTAGTTGCAAGACAAGGAAGAGGGGAATAATATTGGGTGTGAAGTTATAAGAACCTAGGTTCAAGTTATTCAACCAACAAAAACCTTAGACATCGACCCTTTCGACATCAATTTCATGCAAGCAAAGTCTCACCCAAGTAATCTATTGTGGCAGCAAGAACCACTTTTCTACAGGGATGAGGGGATGTGAGGCCATAAACATAACCATTAATACTTATTCACCTTGTGTGTATTACCCCTATTCAACATCCTTTTATCAGTCAAAAAACCCTATGTGTGGCTTTCATTGATTAACAGTTCATTATTTTTACCATAACAATTATGGAATATTAACCCATCTAAGATCCATTCAGTACCATAAACCTTATTTTGCAGAAAAAATATAACATGGATCATGAAATAACCCACCCATTGAATCATTCAAAATTATTATGCATCAATCATATGGTAACACATCTATAGTAATCATGAATAAACATAACATCCATGAATAATCATATCAACAAACACATTAGACATAGTATTTTAACGTGGTCCACCCAATCCTTGGGATATGTCCACAACAATTGTCTTATATATTAGTATTCATGCAATAATCACCTTAGGCTTGTGCACTAAGATTACAAAATATACAACATAGTATAATCCCCAAACATGCCTATCCTCTTTGAAATGAGATCCTATATTTTCAAACTCGCATATTTATCAATAATGAGCAACCTAATATCTTCCTCTTAGCATCCAACCTCATATTCCCCAACCCCTTACATATTTATACATATAATTAGGGCTAAACCCCCTAATAGGTCATAACTATTTTTCTTGTTTTAGCGTTGTTCTACTGTTTTCCTTGCTTTTTCCCTGAACTGTTTATTTTCCCTTCTTTTGCATTGAACTGCACTAAAAAAATTATTTTCCCTACTTTTATGATGAACTACGTGCCCTTGCTGCATGCACAAGTATTTCCTTTTACTCTTTCCTCTGCTATGGCGTAGTTCCCAAAAATTAGTTATTCTCATCCAAAATGCCCATCCAACAGGCCCCAACACTCACATGTGACTTGTCCCAAGCCACTTAGTCCTTCATAAACTTATCCTTGTATTTTCCAAAAATGTAATTTTTTGTGTTGGTCTTCTCCTTGAACTTTGTTTCATTTACCAAAACTTTTTCTATGACTTATGTAGTGATATGAGTCTGTCGTTTCTCTTCAGCTTGTTCCACTTCTTGTTTGATTTTGCATTGTGCTTATGATATTTCCTCTGCAATTTTTAATGCTTATTCCCATAGTGTCTCTATTTTTTGCATACGATCTTGCTTCTCATTCCTTAGTTGGTTCATATCAATGTATAGTTTCTTACTCTCATGCATTGTCATCATCTTCTTGGCTGGTGGAAAATTGTTGATATTTTCCTTGATCTTCTGATCTTTCCCCTGTGTAGTTTGAAGCTTTTGTTCAATACTCTGTAATTAGAAATCCTCAGAGAGATGATTCTAGACTTTTGTTCTTTCTTCGTACAACTTAGCACATTCTTCTTCCAAATTCTTGATACCTTCCACTGTGGTTCTTACTATCTTATCCCTTCGATATATTTCTTACGGGGGTGTGCCTGGTGTCATCTGTGTTTCTAACTCAACAATTTTCATTCAGAATCCCTAGATGGTTTCATTGATCTTTGCTACTTGATATTCCAATGGAGAGTTTGCATCCATTGTTACCTCCTGAATCTCTTTTCAAACCTTGTCAAATGATTGCTTCACCTGCTCTATCTTTCGTGCAATTGCATCCTTTTATTGTTCCAACTTTGTCATAGTCAATCCGCATGCTTGCAAGTTCTATTGTGGCCTTAGCCAATTCATCAGATGTTTTCTCTACCCACAGGTTCACTTCTTTCACTATTCTCTTTTGCAACCCCTATAGCATTTCTCCTGGCATCTGTGGTAAGACTAAGTCAAAGTGACTTAGTGCGCATGCTTTCTCCTACAATTTCTC
Source organism: Picea engelmannii (assembly GCA_009831015.1). Classification (NCBI taxonomy): domain Eukaryota; kingdom Viridiplantae; phylum Streptophyta; class Pinopsida; order Pinales; family Pinaceae; genus Picea; species Picea engelmannii. The sequence continues at coordinate 186,986 of ML777189.1, forward strand.
TAATGGGAACACAATCACCCATGGTGCCAACTTAACTATTATGTTCTCCCTCATTACCTCTAATTCATGAGGAACTATCGATATTTATTCTGCTGGCCCTGTTATTCTTATCGTTGGTGCTTCAGTTGCTTGTTGCATAATTTCTATCCCGGTTTCTTCCATTAATTACCGCAACATAGTCATTTATTCTTGTATCTTTTTGTTCAATCCTTCTTGCTGCTCCACCATGTGTTGAAACAAATTTTTGGTGATCTCCTTAAATTTGTCCCCAAACCTCTCGAAGTCATCTTCCATTAGTGCCAATGGACTGGTTTCTTTGACTTCTTTCTGCTTCTTTGGACATCACACTACTTTTCCCTTATCTATCTCCATGTATTTCCTCTTCTTTCTTGTGCCATGTCCTTGGCCTTGTACTTCTTCCACCTTAGGCTCTTGTGTTTCGATTTCTTGTTCATTCGTTGGGACCTTCTAGTCTATTTCCAAGTCTTGAATAATCAATTGTATTTCCTTTCTTTGTTTGTATGTACATGTAATGATAGTATGCCATGAATATCGCAATCAGTTTGTAATTTTATACAAGTTGTGGAAATATTCATGGTGTATCCTAGATACATTTCCTAATCATTTCCTTATATAGATATAACTCAATATTGTTGTCGATTTTTCGTCCCTTGTGCATCGTGTACCACAATTTCTGATACTTCACAGCTAAGCACGACTTGCATTTCATACCCATAAACTACGCATCCTCTAGTTCTTTCCATGCTACTGACGCGATCAGAAATAACAACCAAAAATAGTGGAATTCCATACCTTTGTCCTATGCTTCCTCGCATTCTATCAAGAACTGGTTAAGTAAAAATGGTGTCCAACTCATCGTTACCCCTTCTACACATTTCTCTACCACAACTATCATGTCTATGGGAACTTAGCCTTTCCTGCATTTCTTCCTCATATTAGACGCCAATGTTTGCGTCGCAAATAATATTATTGGGTTACATATACTCGACACATATAACCTTAACACACTTCTAACTGTGTGGAATTTCTCCTTCATGGCCTGTAACAATTCCCTCTCATTCTTTCTATCTATAGAAATCAACATGTAGGATCTTTCCCTTGTGTCAGTAATCTCGTGATCTACACAATTAGGTATGTGTCGATAGAAATCATCATGTCTAACCACAAGTATTTGTTGTGCACACACGATAAGATAATATTCACACATGGATTAATCTCCTCGCTCCTGCCAAAATGTTGTATGTAAAGAATATTCAATAGACCGGCTCGTTCCAACCCTCTGGCCCATACCTATAGCTCATCTAGGGGAAGTCACATCTTTGCATCGATTTTCATCTCCAAGTAGTGTCTCAACACAAGTTCGGGGAGCTTCATTATATATTGATGTCCTGGTCTTCATATTTCAACTTCAACACCTTGCCTATCATATCCTTGTCATTGATTACCCCATCTAGGATTTATGGTGTTACCAATTCATATCAGGCCTCCTTATTTAAATTAACTATTTTGGCATTGTCCTTCCTTGATGGAATATATTCGCTTGGAAATGTCAACTCTGACAAGGATTCTCCTAGAGTTTCTTCAACCTCTAGTAGTGTTGTTGCTTCTCTAGTTCGACCTTTCTTATGTTCTAATGTTGCTTCCTTTGGCAGTTCCATCTCTGCAATATTGTTACATGTGACAAATCCATATTTGTGGTGTTTCTTCAAGATATATAACACTACTCTCATCTCTCTCTATAAGCTGCAACCTCCAAATAACAATAACATAGGCTCATCTACCCTTCAATGTATTTTGTGTCCATTTGAAAATTGTTCATTCACCTTGGTTCTGAAATTAACTGTCTAATCCAATAGTGTTCTTCACTTAATACCTACTTTAACATTGCATTAATCCCAAATATTTCATTGTATATTTTCCTCGATGTGACATCCTATAATATTATCCACCGACGCTTTCCATTTATGACTACGTGCCCATTTTTCCAATATTTCATCAAAACCTGCACAAGATATCTAGCTAAAGAAAGTACAAAGAAATGTTATCAAGAAAGGACCAGAGATTCAATATTGAAGAATGAGAAAATATATTCACACTACTCCAATGAGTTGATCAATGAATGAATGATTGATACATATGATTATCAACATGATACCATTATGATACAATGAATGAGTGGAATACACTCATATATAGGACATAACATTCCATAATTAAGAAAATAAATCAAGCAGTTATCTTTCCTTAGGAATGCATGCATGCATAATAGTGTGGTCTAAATAGAAATTCTAAAATAGAACTAGTCAGTTAACTCCCACTGAAATAGTGTGTCGAAAATATAAATTTCTCCAACACCTCCCCTGAACATCACTATGGAGTAAAAATGAGTCTCAGATACTAGGCCATATTAGGTACTCATGTATATTGCAACTAATGATCACTGAATAAAAATGAAGAAAGAGGGAAAACCACATGGGAACAAAATTCCCCCTCAAAAGACAATTCATCAAAAGAATAAAAGAACAGATGAGATCCACCATGTGACAGATATATAGTCTCCAAAACCAAGAAAAAATGACAAGTTAATGAAACATGATATAATGATGACATATCATAATATGCTTCGATCAATGTGTTGAAGTTGAAATGTTGTAGATGATACTAGTTGAAAAAATCCATATCTCTACAAACATTAAGGCTCTAGCTTACACCAAGATGGTCGGGCTAGTCAAAGTGCTTCCAAAACATAGAAGCAAACACCATAAAAGTCATCAAAATAGTGGTGAATGGAATTGTAAAGGTGACATAATCAGTCAAGTCAAGAGAAATGAGAATGGTTCTCTTGTATCATGGATGAAACACATATGTAAGATGTCCTCAAATAGTTTCTCAAATGCTTCCATGACCAATCATCAAGCTAACCAAAAACAATCTTCGCAGTTGGTACCTTGCCAAGATGTTGCAACTTGCCATATACGCCTCTTCATCAATGAGTTGAAATAAGAGGAACTGACAAAAGGTTGTGGATACCTGAAATGAAGACAACATTGTCTTTGATCATGATGTTGATGATGTCGATGTGTGGAGGGTGTAGAACCTGAATTTGTTTTTGAAGAGTCTATTGCTTCCAAAAACTCTGATGCTAATGTTGAAGAGTCTAATAATGGAAACTCTAATGCTGAATTTGGTGTCGAATTTGGCTGTGAAAGCTCCCAATTTGTATAAATAGGAGATGTAGGTGGTGGCTTTTGCAACTCAACAATAGAAGAGTCATCATGTGTGATGGAATCTTTTTATTGAACAAATTGAGTCGTAATGGATGGAATATCGAGAAAACTTTCTACTAGTGATTAATTCCCAACAAAACCAAGTCTATTTTTTACTAGTCTCATCATAGGTTGAATGGAATGTACAATCCCTTGACCATTCTTACCAAGGACACCATAAATGTATCCCATCTTATGAATCAATTTTGAACCAAAACCACAAGTGTACAACTCAAAATTTGTTGAAGGAGGCTCAGTAGTGCTTAGCAATGCATAAGCGACATTAGAAGCAAGAAACTCTTGTAGATATTTCTTCAAACAAGCAATATTATCTTCCTTTTCTTTTAAATCAACTAAAAATTGCTCATTGAGAAGATTGAATTTGTTCTCCATCTCATTAATGTGGGTGCTCCAAGTATCGGCTTAAGATTCTTTATCCTCCATTAGACTCCCAATGAGTCTATAATCCTTGGAAAAATAGGTACACATGTTTTGAAGACAAATATTGGATCTCTCTTGTTCACCTCGAAGTTTGATAACTTCTTTGACAAGTTTTAGATTCAAACTATGAAGGATCAATATAATTGCATATTTTTCCTCCATTACAATGATTCTCTCCTAACTGAGTTTGATAACCCATAAAATTTACTTTCAATCTACAACTGAAAAACTGAGAAATTACTGCAAAAAAGGCACTTACAGATGAAACATTTGTATCAGTTTCAAGAGGCAATCTGTCGGCTTCCTTTCTGAGAAAACAATGAGGAATTTCTCCAAACGGTTGAAAACCCACTTGCATAATGGGTCGATTTAATTCCTTCGTGGTATGTTTCCTCATAAAAATAATATTTGGTAGAAATCACTATAGAAAGGTACGACCAAAGATTCATATCAATTTCAGGTGGCGGTCTTTTGACTTCCTTTCTGAGAAAAGGATGATGAATTTCACCAAATTGTTAAAAACCCACTTGTAGAATGGGTCTATTTAGTTTGGATGTGAGTCATTCCCTCATAAAGTTAATATTTTGGGAGAAATCACTGCATAAAGGTACAACCATGAATTCATATCAGTTTCAGGAGGCAATCTTCTAGCTTCCTTTCTGAGCAAAGAGTGATGAATTTGTCCAACCGGTTGAAAACCCACTTGAAGAATGTGTCTATTTAATTCTCATGCGAGATGTTTCCTCAAAAAGTTAATACTTTGGGAGAAATCACTACTTTGATACCATGCCAATGTTTCATCGAAACCTCCACAGGAGATCTAGCTAAAACAAGTACAAACAAATATTATCAAGAAAGTACGAAAGATTCAATATTGAAGAATGAGAAAATATATTCACACTACTTCAATGAGCTTATCAATGAATGGATGATTGATACATATGATGATCAATATGATACCATTATGATACAATGAATTATTGTAATACACTCATATATAGGACATAACATTCCATAATTAAGAAAAGAAATCAAGCAGTTACTTTTCATTAGGAATGCATGCATGCATAATAGTGATGGTATAAATAGAAAGTCTAAAATAGAACTAGTCAATTAACTCCCACTAAACTAGTGTGTTGAAAATATAAATTTCTCCAACACCTATGCTATCTCATCATTACTTCCTTTTAACCTTCATTTCCGCTCTTAAATGCGTTTAACTATGTGTCTACTTCTTCTTCTGTGCAGTTTTACAACTTATTTGTTTCTTTGTTTCACATTGTTTTCTTTTGCACATAATTCACTTCTTATGTGTGATCCGTTATTAGTGCATAACTAATTTATTCTACACACTTACTCTTTTTGTATATGTATCTTTCTTCCTCTTTTTTCTCATCCATGACATTTATTTCTTTCTTTGAACTATCTTAACTTCTTGACCCTTGACTAACACTGGAACTTTTTGTTTCTTTCCTTCACTTATTTTAGAACTTTTTCCTCTTTTTCTTTTCTTTTTCTTTCTCTTTTTATTTTTATTTTGCTTACTATAATACACTACTATGGTGCATGGGTTGATGTGCAGGTCAGACTAGTGCACGGATATGCGTTCATCCCTATAAAGGTTCAACCGACTCCCATTCACCAGTCCCCCCAAGACTTCACCATTCAACATTTTTAGTTCCACAACACCTACTTTTGTCACATAATTGATCACATATGGACCTAACCAATGCATCCTAAAATCCCCTGGGTGTTGCATGAACTTATTTTCATATAGAAACACTAATTCTCCCACTTGAAATTTTTTCTATTTAATATTCCTATCATGCCATTCTTTCTCTCTTGCCTTCTGGACTTGTTGATGGAATCCTGCAACAAATCGGTCTTCCTTGATTTGCACCAACTATGTAAATATTTCCTATACTACACCAGAGTCCATAAGATCAGCAATCACTGCAATGCGTAATATTGGGAAAACAAATTCCATTAGCATTACTGCTTCTTTCCCATATACCAACCTAAACGGTGTCTTTCTTGTCAAATTTTTTTCTTCTAGTCCTATATGACCATAATGATTTAGGGATCCTCAAGTCACAATCATCCCTTCCTACATTGCAGATATTTGTCAAAGAATTCTCTAAAATTTTATTGAAGGCTTCTACTGTCCCATTTTCTTGAGGGTGATACGATGTGCTCCTCTAATGGTGAATTTGAAATTCCTCAGTTAATATTGCAATCATCTTATTCAAGAATTGTGTCCCTTGATCACTCAGTAAAGTGCATGGGAAGCCAAATCTTGTAATGATATTCTCAAATAGAAATCACACAACAGTCTCTATGCTACAGTCTGTGACCAGTGTTGCTTCTTCCCATCTGGTCAAATATTTTGTCTTAGTGATTTATACCTAGCACCCAATCTCCTATATGGGGGATTGATTGGTCCAACGAAGTTTATTTCCCATTTATAAAAATCATGTAGTGTAACCTATGGATGCAAAGGAATCTCATCCCTTCTGGATGACTTTCAATCCTTTGACAAACATCACCTTCCTGACAATATTCTTTAGCATCCTTGTGAAGTGTGGGCCATCAAATCTCTATGCACAAAATCTTTTGCGTTGTCTCTTTACCTGCATAGTGTTCTCCTGCAATACCTTTGTGTTATTTTGATAGTATCATTGTTCTTTCATGTTCCAACACACAATGTCTTAATATCCCATCTACACCTAACTTATATAATTTTCCTTTGATTAACTAATATTTTTCTTCCTTAACCACTAATTATTTCTTTTGTGCAACTTTCATGTCTGATGTAGCCATTTCTGTACTTAAGAATTGAACAATTTCTACGAAGTAGTCATCCACCATTTGAACCACAAATAAATGTCTACGAAGCAGTCATCCACCTACATTAAATCTTCCTATCTTAACAATGACTTCAAATTCATTCTCTTGGAACAAAAGTAACCATCTGTAAATTATCGCCCCCAAAATTGGCTTGTTAACTAAGTATCTTAGTGCAGAATAGTCTATATGCATCTTGAAATGAGAACCCAACAAATAGTGTCTAAAATTCTACAATACATACACCATTGCCAACCCCTCTCATTTTTTCATAGTGTAGTTCTTTCTTGTTGTTGACAAATTCCTACTTGTGAATGAAATTGTGTGGTCTAACTCTCCTTCTTCTGGATGATATAATATTGTGCCCAAAGATATGGACGACACATCCGCATGAACATGAAATTCCTTCTTCCAATCTGGAAATATCAAAATTGATGCAGTCATAAACTTCTTCTTCAATGTGTCCAAACCTTTCTAGAAGTCCTCATTCAATTGGAAATTATCTTGTTTCTTCAACAAATTCTCCATGGATGATGTAATATGAGTATATCCTTTAATGAACTTCATATAGTATCATGTATGGCCCAATGTTTCTCTTAATTTTCATACTGATGTAGGTGGTGGTAAGTCCAGAATCACTACAATCTTGGCAGGATCCACTAGTAAGCCTTTCTTACATACCACATGGCCCAACAAATTTCAAAAAGGTGCACAAAAAATTCATTTTTTCAAATTCAATGAAATATGACATTGTCTACACCTATCCAACATTAATATCAAGACTTCTATATGATTAGTTAATAGACTAAACACGGTCCAATCATCCAAATAAACTTCAAGGAACTTATGAATAAATTTCTTAAAGGTTGTGACCACTACTCTCGAGAAAATTGTAGGTGCATTCTTCAGCCCAAAATGCATCACTGTGTACTGGTAGCTTTCCCACTATGTCGCAAAGGTAGTTTATGTTTGTATTCCTATGCAATCTTTATCTAGTGATATCCTGAGAATCCATCCATGAAAGAGTAGGCCTCTTTCCCCCCCCTACATTTTCTAGAACTTCATCAGTAAAAGGTGTCGGAAATGGATAATGCAGACATGCACAATTTAGATTTCTTAGGTCTACACAAATTTTGATTCCCCATGTTTTCTTATCTTGTACTACCATTGGAATTATCCATTCTGATTCTATTACTAGTTCAATGATTCCCACTTCTAACATTTGATCTATCTCTACTTTTACCTTCTCTTTATACATTGGTTTCAGTATGTAGGGACTCTATCTTACTGGCTTAGATTCTATCTTCAAAAGGATATTCACTTCTTCTAACTCACTAGCTATCCCTTTCATTTATGAAAAACATGGTTGGGAATAGATCCCGATACTTGCGCAGTAAGTCTGCAATATTTTCCACAGTTGCATCATTCTAGTAGTCATCCATCTGTGCAAACTTTGGTTTCTCTTTTGTAACAATATTCACCTTACATGTCCCTAATGGTTGTGCATACAAAACAAATCCAAGATCTGGACTTTCTACTATGTGTTCTCCCTCAGTTTCATCTATTTGTATATTTCTTGGATCTTCCTCATCCTAATATTCTTTACCAACATTATAAGATTCCATTATTTCATGAACTGTCATCAAAGCTCTATATGAACTACACACAAGTACTACATCCATTGGCCCTTCTCCTAAAAAAATATTGTTTCTAATGGCCTACAAAGTTGCATCTACTAATGGCGATTCATTTTCAAACGTAAATTTTATCTTAAACCTTTGGGTTAGCTCGTCCCAATTCATTGTTTCTCTGTGCATCTCTAGTTTCAGGTACTAGTTCTTAGGGATCGTATCCAACATATGTATGAACCTATGAATCCATTCCTCCTTCAGTATCGAACTCCATATCTCTCTGCACTATGCAATATGATCTTTCAAGTCACTTACTCCTTCATATATCTGCACAATATACTCAACCTCGGTACTAAATCTAACTTTCATTAATATTTTACACTGTTTCCAGCCTTCTATTTCTTCTTTATGTGAAGGCCACCATTTGGCTAGAGTATCCTTCAAGATAACATCTAATGCCAAAAATATTTGTTGTTCAACTATCTGTAACTCAAATTCCTTTACAAAAATCCTATCTGAGTCAAGCCATTGTACTTGGGTGGGTCACATACCTCTATTCCAATCTAGTGCAATGAGAAAGTAATGTAGGCACACCATCTAGTTGATACTTCATGCATCATTTTCTTCCAATATTCCAAACCTTCCTATGAATCTGACATGCATGAGCTAATTCTTCTCCAACTTAGTGTGTCATCCACAGTTGGATTAACATAGTCATCCATTCAAGTAGTTATATTATATAGGATATCAATTTCATTTCTTTTAGTTGGTTCTATGTACCTCTTTCCTTTTTTTGGATTCAACGGTGCGGTAACCTTAAAATCCCCTACTTCAAATATCATTTCCCTTTTCTTCATATTAATAATCGCCTAATTTTCAAAGGCCCATTCAATCCCCATTAGCGCTAGATATGGTTGATTATCATCCACAATCTCGATTAATTCGAAATATTATATATTGTGCACCCCATCTATATTCAAAGGTACCCCTAACAATCGACCAATTGGTACTATCTTTTGATGATTTTCCAATCTCAGTTGGACATGAGACCAAATTAGCTTCAACTTCCCCATCATTTCCCATGTTTTCTTTGGTAAAAAACTTATATCAAAACCAATGTCTAAAATGACATTGTCCATGTCATAGTCCCCAATCTTCACACTTAGTCTCATTTCTCCGCTCGTCTTCTTTTTTCATAGTATCTGATTTACTACCCTCTACATGGTAGGGACCTCCCTTTCTTGCATGCAATGATCAATAATTACACGCAATGCATTGAATGCATTTTAATCTTTCATCAATTCTACACAACTTTTCATAAACTCTTTCAAAGAAATTACCTATTGAAGCGACCTTTTCAGGATAGTATGATCATATACCAAAGGAATTTCAACCATAGGAGGTGCAGATGATGTCTATTCTATCCAATCTAGTTATAGTATCTCCTTCCTCGTTTGTTGATACATCTCTTTTTATTGCTATGTATCACATTTCAGCATAGGTCCTGTTGATTTCCTCACCCATTACTCCATTTGCATCCCTTTATCATCCCATGTCCTAGCTCCTCCATGTGACAAATGTTATTTTGGGTCCTTTGTCACACTTCTCTGTTGATATATTTTGTACATTCTAATTCAAGTTTTGGTTCAGATTCTCTCTCTCCTACCACTTTGCAAGTAATTGCGTACACTCTTCTATCGCATGATCCATTTCTCTATAATATGTGTAGGTTGTACAAGGATTCATACAATGATGAGCTAAGTGTCCCAATTGATTGCAATTGTAGAAAATGATTGGTTCTCTACCTCCTCTGCCAAAACCTCCTCTAGTGTGACCCTTTCCAAATTAACCTCGATCTCTTGTAATAAAACCTCTCTTTTTGATATACTATGAAATTCCTCCTTCTATCATGGTGTTTTACTCCTAAATTCTATACATATATGAAGTATGTTCTATAATTGTGTCAAATGCACAAAAATCCTTCTCTTCGTTCCCTACTGACTTGCAAAAATTACAAAATAAATTCTAGGGTGTACTCTGGTATTTCTACAGCAATGGAGAATCATGCAGATGATGTCCCCATTTCTTACATATTTCATAGTACCCTCCTCCTGATAATGGTTTCATTGCTCCTGTTGACAAATATTGTGCAAAGGCTGGGCATTCATCCTTATCATGGTGTTTTGTCCTACATGTGATACACCATAATTTTTCCCTTCTCTCCTTTCCTTTTTTAAGCTCTAGTAATTGGATTATCAAGGAAGAAAACTGTGTCTTGACTTGAGCCATCCCCCCTCCATTCCCTATAGGATATGCTTCCAACTTCATCGCAATCTCCAAATATTTAGGATGCGACACAACCTTCTATTGTATCAATGGGAAACAAGTGTGTGGTAATAGTATTGCAGTAAATCGTTATCGGTGTCATTGATCTGGAATTTGGAATGTTAATTGACTGATCAAATCCTTAAATATTCGATCATAGTCCCAAAATGACTCATATTTTGGCTTCCTAAACTCTTTCAATAACGCTTGTCGAATTTCTGTCAATGTCCTCGCTTGACCTACTGGTGTAGTACTCTGTAGTTTCATGTACCAGACTAATGTGCAACCTCTAAACATCATTTCCAACTGTGCAATATTTAAATCCTCATCCTGATATGCTTCACAACCCAAATTGTATCACATACAAATAGATGATGTTTTGAGTCCTTTCAACCCAACTCCCTAAAACTCAAGCATTCTCAATGTATTGTCTAACCTTACCATGGTTTTTTGTGTAGTACCTCCCCCTAGTGTTGTTGGTTGATTCTAACTCGATGCACAACTTCCACTACTCTGGCTGCTACTATTCTAATTTCTAACTTCCTCCACTAACTATAAGTTCTTTTGAAAAATAGTCAAATGTTATCTCAGATCTAGGTGACACACACGTGATCATGGGTTCGACACAGGATCCAGTTTCAATAGGAATTAATGGCTCATCTATTATAGGATTGAACTGAGGACAATATCCCTCTCCTTATGTGCCCAATATTTCTATGATCTGGACTATTGTGTAGGGTTCTCTCCTCTCTTACTCACTACATGGCTCTCCTTTCTCAACCTCGTTTTCAACCTCTTGTATCTTCTTCCATTGTGAAACACTCCAAATTCATCTTATTCTTATTATACACCTTATTCATTTCTCTTCATCCTAAGTCCCTCCCTTCCTTGTTCAGTTCTTTCTTCATTATTTCCTACCTCCATACCATCCCCTAGTCAGCCTCTAGTTCCCTTATGTGCGTTAATCCCCCTAGAAATCATATTCCATTGTCATCACACATTTTTCGCACAACAACATATTTATCTAGGTAGCCAATGCTTTTAGAAACCTCCCGTGTGGACCCTTGAAGAAATCCCTCTCTACAAAACTGTATGACTAGGTACAATCTACTGCAAGTTCCATAATATAACCCCCTAGTATTCTATTTAACCAAAAATCACTTGCATGGGAATTAGTATTTATTAAACAATTCAATTGTCTTACCAAATCAGAGGTCCAGTTCCTCGGAGTTACATTTTGGTATCTTCCAGTATCTTCCAGTTAACATTCCAAATTCTAGATCAATGACACCGATAACCATTCATCTAAAATATTCAGAAATTCACCAAGGAAAATATCATGTAAATCTGTGTACACATACCTCTGCAACCATTGTTCAGTGCTAATCTAGGGGTTTCTATTCTCTCCTTAGGTGAATGATTTCTCCTTCCTTTCTATCCATTTGAGGATCTCTTTATTAGTTGGTCTCCAAATCATTCCCTCAATTACAAATTTCGAGTCCCGAAAACAAAACCATTTGTTGGGCGCATAATTATAAGACCCCAGGTTCATGTTATTAAACCAACAAAACCCTTAGACACTGACCCTTTCAAAATCACCTCCACACAAGTGAAGTCTCACTCGAGGCATCTATTGGGGCTATAGGAACTATGTTTCTGTAGGGATGAGGCGATATGAGGCCATCAACATAACCATTAATACTTATTCACCTTGTGTGCATTACCCCTATTCAACATCCTTTTATCAGTCAACAAACCCTATGCGCGGTTTCCATTAACTAACAGTTCATTACTTTTACCATAACATTTATGAAATATAGCCTATCTAATATCCATTTAGTACCATAAACCTTAGTTTGTAGAAATAGTATAGCATAGATCATGACATAACCCACCCACTGAATCATTCATTATTATTGTGCATCAATCATATGTTAACAGATCTATACTAATCATGCATAAACATAATATCCATGAATAATCACATCAACAAACACATTAGACAAACAATTTTAACATGGTTCATGTAATCCTTGGGCTACATCCACAACGAATTCCTTCTATATTACTCTTTGTGTAATAATATCCTTTGGATTGTACATTGTGCTTACAAAAGATACAACATCGTATAATCACCAAACTTTCCTAGCCTCTCTGGAGTGCGAGCCTATCTCTGCAAACTCTCATATTTATCAATCATGAGAAACCTAATATCTTCCTCTTAGTAGAAAACCTCATCTTATGTGACCCCTTACATATTTATATATAGAATTAGGGATAAAACCCTAATAGGTCATAACCATTTTTCATGCTTTAGCATCGATCTGCTACTTTCCCTACTTTTACGCTGAACTGCTACTTTTCCCTGATTTTGAGCTAAATTGTTGCTTTTCCCTACTTTTGTGTCGAACTACAAGCCCTTTCCATGCGTAGAGGTCCTACCTTTTACTCTTTCCTCTCTGCTATGGCGTAGTTCCCAAAACTTAGTTGTTCTCATCCAAAATGTCTATCTAAAATATACTTAGCTCAAAATCATTGTCACCCACATCCTTGGTGACGTTGTAAGGTCCATATAAAAGTGGATGAAGATTTGGATGGGCTCTTGTAAGGTTCTCTTTATACAAATGCAACTATACCTTGTCTCCCACCTGAAACTTGTGCGACACCCAATGTTGATCATGGTGTTGTTTGTACTTAGCATTGGATTGTTGTAAAATATCATGGACCTATTTCCAGATGTGTTGAATCTGTTCAATAAAATTGGTGGCTTTGTCAGCCTCATATTGAGCATGGGATGATTCTGCATTCGTGGATGCAAGGGGTAGTAGGACATCAATAGGACCCAATGGATGAAATCCCAACCCCTCTTGAAAGGGATTGTGGTCGGTCAAGATTTCAAGGGATTTTTTGTAGTTGTGTTGAACATAGGGGACAATATAATCCCATGTGCATGGATGTTTGGAGTTGTACATGCACAAGATATGTGCGATCATTTCGTTGATGAACTTTGTCTAGCCATCATTTTGGGGGTGGAAGGTGGTGGATTTGGTGAGCTTGGTGTCCAACAATGACTAGAGGTTGGACCAAAATGTGCTTAGGAACCTACTATATTGATATGATATAATGGTTTTTCATATCCCAAAGTGTACCCACACTCGTTCGAAGAATATCTTGTCATTGGCCTATGTTGTGATATTCTTCTTGCAGGTTGTTAGGATGGCCATATTAGAAAACTGATCAACCACCAAAAAAACAAAGTCATTTCTCTACTTGGTTTAAGGAAGGCCCGAAATGAAGTCCATCGAGATGGATTCCCATGGCTTGTTAGGAGTAGGAAGAGGGGTGTACAAGCATTTATTCTTAGTGGTTGGTTTGGAAATGACACAAGAAGTGAAGGACATGATATACTTGATGACGCCGCAATGCAATTTCGACAAATATAAATGATTATGTGGTATTGACACGATCTTTTTACATGCCAAAATGTCCTTCCATCCAGATGTAGTGAGCTTCCCAAATTATATTTGCATGCTCGCTCCAAGGAACAAATAGGTGGCTCAGAGGGAATAACAATCCATCCTGAAGATGAAAGTTAGTGACAGTCATGCCTATACCCAACATTTGGTAAGTGGTAGCGAAGCCAAGATTTCTCTTGTAGAGTTGGGGCCACTTGGATGCCTCATGGCCACAGGAGTGGAGCATTGTGGTTAAGGCTACAAGTGGAGGTCAACTGAGGAAGTTAGTGACACAATTGGTGCTCCCTGTATTATATTTAATGTTGAGATGGAATTGTTGTAAGTATGTGGAACACTTTTGGTGGCGGTCATTTTGCAATTTTCCTTATGTATGCATGAATTATAGATGCTTGTGATCAGTGTCGATGATTGTCTCCTTCCAAAGAATGTAGTTCTTTTATTTTCGGTAGGATTGTACAATGAGATACATTTATATTTCATAATTGGGGTACTTATAGATGACATCTAATAGTGTCTCACTTTGATATGCCATTGTATGACCGTGCTAAGTGAGAACTCTTCCCATGACATAGTCTAAGACATTGGTCTCAATCTCAAAAGGTTGTTGTATATCGGGTAAGGAGAGTATTGGAGCTTAGAAAAAATAATTTTTTAGATCATCGAATTCTTGTTTTTGTTATTTTCCCCACACAAAATTTTCCTTACCACCACACTTGGTCACTTGGCTGAGAGCCCATGAAATATGGGAGAATCCCAACATGAAATTCCAATAGAATTTGGAAAGTCCTAAGGAACTTCGAAGCTCGGTTAGTGTGGTCGAGACTGGCCACTCATGGATGAATTATATATTGGCTAGATCCACATGCATAATGGAAGAAGTGTCCTCATACACACACTTTTATTAATTAGGAAAAGAAGTTACATCTGAGAATTTGCAAGAGTTTACATTCGAACACTTCAACACTCTTGGAATGAGCTATATATAAGCTAAATGTCCTAATTAAATCTAGTTATGAATCACTTATTAAATAAAATAGTGTCTGTTTACAATAAATGCTATCTTAACAATATTCTGACTATATTCCTAATTTAAAGCCTAAGATACAACACCTTTCTAGAGTCATAACTTATACAACAATACTCTATTTCTAAATGTCTCCATTTATTAATCAAATATTCTAGATTATTAATTTAATATTCTAAATTAATAATTATTTTATTCTAAATTTTTAAACTATGATATTTGTATTTTGGATCATCTAACATTCCCCCCTATAATCCAAATATACATTACAACAGATACCAAGTTTATCCCTGAAGTTAGTAAATTTTATTTTGGAAAGAGGTTTCGTGAAAATGTCGGAGATCTGATCTTTTGAAGGGCAATAAATTGGCTTGATGACATCCTTTGCTATGAGTGATCTGATATGATGATACTTGGTGTCCACATGCTTTGTCTTTGAATGAAAAAATGGATTCTTGGCAAGCTTAATGGCTGACTGGCTATCGATGAATTATGATGTAGCTTATGTTTGAGAAATGCCCAAGTCCTGCAAAACTCTGCGTAACCAAACAATTTCACATGTTGCTTCCCATGTTGAGATGTATTCTGCCTCTGTTGTAGAAGTGGCCATTGTAGCTTGTTTCTTACAACTCCAAGACATTTTTGTTGAACCCATGTTCATTAAATAACTTGATGTTGATGCTCGATTATCAATACTTTCGGCAAAGTCGGCATCTGAAAATCCACCATGTACAAAATTTTTAGTCTTTTTGTAAAGAAGACCAAAATATTTTGTTCCTTGGATTTATCTAAGAACTCTTTTGGCTACATTCCAGTGGTTGTCCCATGGTTGCTGCCTAAAGCGTGAAACAATACTGACTACATAAGATAGATCTGGTCGAGTCTTTTTGAAATAAATCAAGTTGTCAATCAACTGTCTATAAATAGTGTTGTCTACCATTTCCCCACCTTCAAATTTTGAAAGTTTCAAGTGTTGTTCCATAGGGGTAAGAGATGGTTTGCAATCCTGCATTCCAAATCGCTGAATAATTTTTGATGCATACTTACTCTGAGAAATGAAAATATGATGTGGATGTTGGAATACTTGAAATCCAAGATAGTAGTGAAGTAGTCCCAAATATGTCATCTTAAAACATGCATGTAACTCCTTTTTCACCTATGCAATGTGATCATCATTGTTTCCCTTAATGATCAAATCATCTACATACATAAAAGGAATCACCAGATATGGACCTTGTTGATGAATATACAAAGTATCATCACATTCACTTCGTTGAAAACCAACTTTCCTAAGGTATTCATCCATTTTGGTATACCAAGCTCGGGGATCTTTCTTTAACCCGTACAAAGCCTTAATTAATTTTCAGACTTTATGTTCCTACCCTTCAATTTCAAAACCTAGTGGTTGTTGCATATATACATCTTCTTGTAAGTCTCCATTGAGAAAAGAACTTTTTACATCCATTTGATGAACTTTCCAACCTTTCTGAGCGGCCAATGCAAGTGTTAATCAGATGGTATTACATTTAGTTGTAGGAGAAAAAATTTCCTCATAATCAATGCCTTCCTACTGCGCAAAACCTTTATCCACAAGTCTTTCTTTGTACTTGTCAATTTCTCCATGTTGGTTGTATTTAATTCTATAAACCCATTTTCATCTAATGGGTTTAACACTTGTAGGACAATCAACAAGTTTCCAAGTGTTGCTATCAATTATTTCTTTCTACTCTTCAATCATAGCTTGTTGCCATTGTTTATGTTTTACTGCTTCTTTATATGTGGAAGGTTCAGTAAAATCATTTTCTATCAAGGAAAAATTTCCTTCACCGTTGTGTGATCCCCTTGTTCCTATTTTATTCTATTCATTAGGCCTTACATCTTTCAAAAGTTGAACTACCCATTTTGGTAATTGATGTTCACTTGTTTGGGGATCTGAATTGCCATTATTGTAAATTGGATTAATGTAAACTGATGTTTGTCAATCAATTGAAGATTCTTGAGGTGGAGAATCATTGTTAGATGAACTACCACTTCTAGGAGAGTCTAATGAACTGCTGGAAGACCCAGATGGTGTTGTCGAAGTAAATCGACTGGATGTATCATCTTCAGATGAAGGAAAATAAAGTTCATACCAATTATGTGAATTTGGTTGACTTTGCATTTTTCCTTTTCTTTTATTTCCTTTAGTTTATAACTTTTTAAGAAGACTTTATATTTCTTCAGCACTCTTCCTTTCAGTTTCATAAAAAACTACATCCCTGCTCACAATAATTTTTCCACTGGACAAAATTCAGTACCCTTTCTTCTCATCAGAATACCCAATCATTGTGCATTTCAGGCTTCTTGAGTCAAGCTTAGTTCTTTTTTCTTTCAGAACTAAGGCATAAAATACTAATCCAAAAACTCTGAGATGTTTAACTCGAGGTTTTAAACCAAACCATGCTCCATAAGGTGTGATTTTGTCCAAAGAAGCAGTTGGAGATCTGTTCCTTAAGTATTTAGTTGTATGGATTTCTTATGCCCAATATGTAGAACTTAACTTTTTAAAGGTTAACATGGATCTTACCATTCCTAACAAGGTGCGATTTATTCTTTCTATGACTCCATTTTGTTGCGGAGTGTAGAAATTTGTAAGATGTCTTCTTATCCCATTGTTTGTACAATAAGTTTTGAATTCATTAGAAGTGAATTCCCCTCCATTATCTATCTTGAGAGTGCCTATATTTTCTTTAACTTCATTTTCAACAAGTTGAAAAAATATATTAAACTTATCAAATACTTTTGAATTTTGCTTCAAGAAGTAAACCCAAGTTATTCTACTGAAATCATCAATAAAGAGTAAAATATATTTGCAACCACCTAAAGAAGTTTCTAGTGGTCCACAAACATCACTGTGAACTAGTTGCAACCACCTATTTGCATGCCATGAACTTGTTGGAAAACTCTCTCGACTTTGTTTTCCATAAATGCAAGCTTCACATTTTGTATTTTCCTTTTTGAAAGTTGGAATTCCCTTAACCATCCCTTGTTTTTGCAATTGAGAGAGACTTTCAAAGTTGATATGTCCATATCTCACATGCCACAATATTATAGGTGAAATACATGTACTTACTGCTCCTACTAAGTCAAAATGCCTTGAAATAACTGTCCCTTTCTTACTTAATAGTTTTCCATCTTCATAACTTGTCATCACTATTTTCATATTCTGTTTGACTGAATTAATCTTAGCTAAGCCATCTTCCATAATCATCCGATGTCCTTCTTGTCGAATTGTGACTAAAGACAACAAATTCTTTTTAAAGGTTGGTACATACCATACATTTGAAATCATTCTTTCTCCAATATCAGGGAAATAAACTTAAACTACACCTTTTCCATAAGGAGTATGTTTGGTATTATCTGCAAGAAAGACGGAATTAAGATGGCATTCTTGAAAATTCCAAAAGAAGTCACATCTGAAAGTCATGTGTTGAGATGCTCCTGAATCTAGAATCCAAGCATGTTCATAATCAATTTGAAAATTAGTGGAAATATGTAATGTTGAATATGAGGTAAAGACATATTATAAACCATCATCATCTCGATCATTTGCAAACTTTGTTGTGTTTTGACGAAACTTGGAAATTTTATCAATGGAAGTTTGACAATCTTCTGCATAATGACCAACTTTGTTACATCTTCTACAAACAATTTGACTTAAATATCTTCCTCTTATTGAATTATGTCCTCTGCCTCTGTTTGGAGTTTGTTCTCTTCCTTGATTGTTTCCTTGAAAATAGCTTATGGATTGACTATTTCCTCTTCCTTGAAAATACCCTCTACCTTCACTGTTTCCTCTTCCTTGAAAATAGCCTCTGCTTTGACTATTTCCTCTTCCTTGAAAATTTCTCCTGTCTGAAAAATTGTTTTCTCTACTTTGGCTTCGCCCATGAATTTGTACAAAATTTCCTCTTCCTCTGCTTCTAGAACTGTCAATTGAATATTTACTTGTGTTGGCTTCTGTGAAAAAAACATCTTCCCCGACCTGCTTTTTCTTTCCAAAATTTTTGTAGTGTTGAGATAGCATTTCACTTATCTCATCAAAAGTAAGGTTGTCTAACTTTCCAGTTACTTTTAAAGTTTCCAAAAAATGTGTATAGGAAGAAGGAAATCCAACAATTAAAATTATGGTCATGAAACTATCATCTACTGCTTGAAAACCAACATTTAGTGTTTCCTGCTTAATTTTCTTAAGTCTAGAAACATACTCATGTACATCACCTCCTTTAGTCAATTTATATTGGATCAACTTTAATTGAAGATCAAATTTATTTGATTCAGGTTGAGTATCAAATAGATCCTTAAAAATTTTCAAAGTAGACCATGCATCAGTAGTATTTTCAATGTGAACATACATTTCATCATTAACTGAAGATTTGATTAGTGCTAATGCTTTGGAATTTTTAATTTCACATTTTGCTAGTGTAGCTGGATCTGTAGGTTTATTTGGCTTAGTATCTTCATTACATATATCATGCCAAAGTTCATTATAAATGAGATTACTTTCAATGAGACGTTTCCATGTCTTGTATGATTTTGTGCCTTCAAGTTTATCGGAGTTAGAAAATAAATTAATTAACTTCGACATTGTAGTGTTGAATCTTCACACCAAAAAATAATCAAGAAAAATATATCAAGATGAGCAACACACTAGACACATCACACAAACAAATGATCTATCGGGGATTGGCCTTAACCCTCATATAGTCATTGAAATGGGAGAAAGATGTCTGAGCTTAGCAATTGGCTCTAGTCAAATTCAAATTAACTTTCAAAATTTTACTCCTTACAATGCTCTTGCAAATTACCCCCCCTCAAAGTAAAATTACTGAGTTACAAGAAAAAAATTTACCCCCCCCAAAAAAAAATTATTTCATAAAGAGGGATTGATTACAATATATCCAACATCTCACTAGAAGAGATAGTAGCCAGTTTACTTTGTCCTGATAATGGGCGTGAATCATTTGATATACCTTCTATTGTCTTTGGAGGCTAATGAATATGATGTGAATCATTTGATATACCTAAGGTGTATGACCCAGCCAATATCAATTAATATAAATTCTTGAGAGTATAGATGCAATATTATAAATTCTTGGGAGTATAGATGCAATTTTGATCAACAATTTTCTCGTTCTCCAATCCATCATCCACACTGTACCCAATCCTCATCAATATACAATGCAAGATCCACATCAAATTTGTTAAACTCTATTGTTAACTCTCTTGCAAGATTCAATGGAAGGTTGCAGACTTCTCGATCAATCATAGTTCAGACAGAGAATCCAAATGACTCCACGCTGAATGAACCAACGGAATCCACTATTATCTATATGTTCACTTGAAAGTGATGATGGAAACACACTGGTAACTATTTCCTTCAGTGTCAAGTTATGAATTGCAAACATTCGAGGATACACTGATGGAACTGCCAAAGTGTCAGAAATATATGCCACTCAAGTTATTCAATAAGGGTGATCATCAATGCACACATCAGGACGTAGCCCAATACTCCAACGAATCCTCATCAACGATGCATAGATTTCTGTAATGATTCTAAATAAAATACCCATCTATCAAAATCCCCACATGCATATTCAGTTACAGGAATTACATACACATCTCTAGTCGTTCTACTATCGCTAGTATGCTTTGAATATTCAGATTCACTAGGAATTACATACACCCGCTGGGGACTCCAAAAACAATAGATTGGGCACTCGGTTCCACTGATAGACAAATCTATTCACACTAACATTTGCATATAAAAATGCTTTCCATAATCAAATTCAATGTAAAAAATTTCATGGACTTATACAGAATATGGGCGTACACAGCCCTGGCTTCTTTCTCCTCTCTCATAGATTCACGAATTGAACATAAACCTCACCCACAATAACATATGAATTTGGAAGTATTACATGAACGAGATGATCTGGATTTATGTAGGAACAAAATGAAATACAGAAATACACATAAACACAGAGATGCAGCGGAAATAAGACTTCATTTCATTAACAACAAATGACTGAAATATGCTTACAGATAGAATGGAAATAAACTAGCTAGGGCGCTGGTAGCTTATCTCTGAGAAGCGATGTGGCTGCTACTCGCATCCATGAGTAGATGATTACAATGAGGCTCTGAAGGCCCTTTTACAATAAACGGGAATGCCAAAAGTCCTACACATCCAAAAACCTAACCCTGGGAGATGAAGCACCAAAATTCATGTGGGCCCCGTTTGGGTAAGTTGGTGCATCAACTTCCCGGGGTCGTAACTTTTGCATATGATATCCGTTTTAGGCGTATGATAGCTCGTTGGAAAGATCTATATGAGGCCTACAATGCTCGAGAAAAAATAGCATCACTAGATTTTATATTGCGATAGCAACATACCCAAAAAAAATACATCGTTTAGGGCCTCAAAATGGCCCCAGAAGTTCAGGACCCGAAAAAACTGCTAAAAATAGTAAACTGTGTGAAAACTGAAAAACTGAAAGAAGAAATGGTGGGGGTCCAAGTGGAATAGGTGGGTGGCCACCAATATCCACCTGGATCATTCCTCCACCCTTAGGAATAAATGGTCCCCATTGCGTTGAGTTCCTCCATGAGATGAGGAAACTTCTGCTGAACTTGGTCCCTGGTGAGCCATTTGCCTTGGTGAAGGAGTTGGCCTGCTTTGACAACTCGATATAGTGGTGTCCTTTGTTTTCGGGTGTGATTGATCTGTGTATCCATGAGATGATCAGTTCTGGCTTGTTCCATGTAGTCTATATTTAACTCTGTTGGTGTGAGTTGTTCTGCCATGTCGGATGTGTCTAGTAGAGGTGGAAAGTAGGGCCGAAGGCGGTCCACATTGAATACTGGGTACAGACCAAGGAATGGTGGAATGCTGAGTTCAAAGGCATTTTTCCCTATAGCCTTGGTGAGGGTTTACGACCCATATCAAAGTGGATGAAGCTTGCGGTGGGGTCCAGCGAGGAGCTCCTTTTGCAAATGCAGCCACACTTTGTCGCCCACTTGGAAGTTGTGTGGCACCCGATGTTGATCATGTCGTTGCTTGTACTTAGCATTGGCTCTGTCCAATATGTTATGAACCTGTTGGAGGATGTGTTGAATGTGATCAATGAAGTTGTTTGCCTTATCCGCCTCAGACTGGACATGAGCTGAATCTTCCTGAGTATCCACAAATGGCATGGCTATGTCAATGGGACATAGTGGCTGGAATCCCAAGCCCACTTGAAAGGGGTTGTGGCTAGTTGAGCTATGGAGAGCCCAGTTGTAGTTGTATTGTACATAGGTGAGGCTCTCATCCCATGTGCGTGGATGCTTTGAATTGTACATGCATAGAATGTGTATGATCATCCGATTGACGACCTCTGTCTAGCCATCAGTTTGCGGATGGAAAGTTGTGGACTTAGTGAGCTTGGTGTCCAACATCGACCAGAGGCTAGACCAAAATGTACTGAGGAACCTACTGTCTCGATATGAGATGATAGACTGTGGGATCCCAAAGTGTACCCACACTCGTTCAAAGAAGAGTTTAGCAGTGGCTTATGCTCTGATATTCTTCTTGCAAGCCATCATAATGGACATCTTCAAGAATCGGTCGACGACCACAAAAACACAGTCATTGCCATGCTTAGTAGAAGGAAGGCCTGACATGTAATCCATAGAGATGGATTCCCAAGGTCGACTGGGGGTAGGAAGCAGAGTATAGAGGCCTTGCTTCTTGATGGTCAGTTTGGCAATGGTGCAAGCAGTGCAGGACTTGATGTACTTCCTGACATCTTGTTGAAGGCTCGTCCAATAGAAATAATTTTGCAGTACTGCCATGGTTTTCGCGACCCCAAAATGCCCAGCGACTCTACTGTAATGCACCTCCCAAATCATCTTGGCATGCTCGCTTGAAGGAACACAAAGGTGTCCCAAGTGACAAAGAAGGGCATCCTGGAGGTAAAATTTGGGAACTTGCTTACCCTCCAAGAGTGTATTGTATGTGTGGCCGAATTCTAGGTCACTTGTGTAGAGAAGTGGCCAATCAGAAGTCTCATGCCCACAAGATTTGAGCACAGTGGTTAGCACCAAGATGGGTGGTCGACTGAGGCAGTCTGCAACATTATTGGTGCTGCCTTTTTTGTACTTAATGTTCAAATGAAACTGTTGCAGGTATGTGGACCACTTCTGATGGCGATCATTCTACAACTTCCCTTGTGTCTGTATGAACTGCAGGGGTCAGTGGTCTGTGTGGATGACCATTTCCTTTCCCAAAATGTAATGCTTCCATTGCCAACAAGCCTACACAATGGAATACATTTCTTTGTCATAAGTGGGATACTTCCAGACTATGTCGGAAAGTGTCTCACTGTGATATGCCATTGGATGCCCATGTTGAGTAAGGACTGCCCCAATAGCATAGTCAGAGGCATCTGTCTCGATCTCAAATGGTTGTTGCAAGTCTGGTAATGTGAGCACTGGTGCAGAGAAGAGGCAATGTTTCAACTCCCCGAATGCCTTCTATTGAGATTCAAACAAAAAGAATTTTTCTTTAGCTCCTTCCTTGGTGACTTGACTCAAGGGCCAAGTGATATGAGAGAATCCCAACACAAACCTATGGTAGAAATTGGCAAGACCTAAAAAGTTGTGGAGCTATGTTAGGGTGGCTGGGGATGGCCAATCCCGAATGACTTGGATATTTGTTGGATCCACATGCACCGCCCGCTCATCAATAATGTATCCCAGATACTGAACCTGGGTTATGCCAAAAGTGCATTTCTCCAAATTGGTACACAACTTGTGTTGCCGCAGTGTTTGGAGGACCTGTCGGATATGGTGGAGGTGCTCTTCCCAAGTCTGGCTGAAGATCAGAATGTCATCCAAGTACACCACTACAAATGAGTTAGTGAATGGCCATAGGATGTCGTCCATTAGCCTCATGAAGGTTGTAGGGGCATTTGTCAACCCGAAAGGCATGACCAACCATTCGAAAAGGCCCTCCTTGGATTTGAATGCAGTCTTCCACACATCAAAGGGTTCGATTGGTACCTCGTGATACCCATACTTCAAATCGATCTTGCTGAAATATATTTCCCCCTTGAGTTGGTCCAGAAGGTCATCAATCCATGGGACCGGGTACCTATTCTGAACAGTGATCTTGTTCAGTGCCCGATAGTCAATGCAGAGTCTCCAAGTCCCATCCTTCTTTGTCACCAATACGATCAGGCTCCCACAGGGTGATGAACTCAACCGGATGTGACCTTTCTGTAACAGCTCCTGAATCTGCCTCTTGATTTTGTCATTCTCCAGGATAGAGCACTGATAGATGGCTCCATTGGGTAGTGGTGCACCTGGGGTCAGATCAATGGGGTTCTTGACCTGGCAGTGTAGAGGCACCCCTGCGGGGGAGGTGAAGATGTCCTCATACTCCTCCATGACCTTATCCATCTGTTGTTTTCACACAGTGGGGACTTGTCTAGAGGTCATGGCCACAGTCTTCCACTTTCCCTGAGGGTGGATCATCAGGAAAACAAATTTCTTGGTTTTGGAAATGAGCTTACTGCATTGTTTTGCAGTAACCAAAGAGATGGTGGTATGCAGTGCTATCTCTGGTATCCTGTACAGCTTATTTCCCAAAGTGATAATAACAACACGAGGCCTAGACTCATACACATCATGTCACTTCCACAAGTACGATTGGCCTAATAATACATCAGAAACATCACGAGGAGAAATGTCACATAATACCTCAGTCGTGAAGGGCTTGATGATGTAGGGAAGGTGACACTGTCGACTGACGCGGAGGTCCCATCCTTGGTGAAACCACCCGATGGTGTATGGTTGTGGGTGTGCTGTGGTTGGAAAACCCAACCGCTTCACGACCTCTACCGAGATGAGGTTCTTCTGGCTCCCGCTGTCGACAATGAACTGCAAAGGGGAACCCTTTACCCACATCTTGGAATGGAAGAGACGCTCTGCCTCCTCTGGATCTTTTGGTTCCTCCTTCTGGATCTTCGTGGTGGCAACGGTGACGTTGGTCTCCGCATCGATAATCTACTTCCCTCTGTCATTCCCCTTGTCAGGTTCTGATTCAGAGTCAGAGCATGCATCCGATTCAGAAGCCTTCAACTCGGCTTCGAGTGACTTCTTGGCCCGACACTCACTTGTGTTGTGAGTGGAGCTCTTATGGAACTCACACCACTTCCCCGTGTCCTTTTTTGGCTTCGTGGTGTTGTTCTTTGCTTGTGGCTTTGGCAGGTTGTCCTGGGCTGCCCCACCTTGGCTTGGTCCTTTTTTTTGTGGTTTGGGAGTACCTTTCCCATGCTTTTGATTTGCAGACCCAAAGTCTCGCTTCTTCTGTTTGAACTTCTGCTCAAACTTGGTAGCATATCAGTATGCCACACCAAGTGAGGAGATGTCGAGGAACTCCATTTCCACCTGAATGTATCTGTGCATACAACTATGGTACTTTAACACCAAATGTTTCTCTGAATCTTTGATACCCAACTTTGTGCGTAGGGTATGAAACAGATTCGTGATCTCATGCACATGTTGGTCCCTTTGCTGCTGCAACGTAGTCCATTGTATGTATTTGTCCTCATAGCTCCCCACGGGATAATATTGTTCCTTGATGGAATCTCAGAAAGAATTCCAAGTGGGTGCGGACGACAACAAAGAGGGTTATCCCTCGCCCTCTTGCTCCGAGTAGGTTTCCCACCAGTCCTTGACATGGGGGGCGTCTTTGAGGAGTGCAAAAATAATCTTTTCTCGGTTGAAAAAGTCATGAACCGAGAAATATCCTTCTAATAGATTCAACCATCTATATATAGAATCTACATCTATTTGGCTGTCAAATATGGGAATGTCAAAGTTTACTTGTACCTTAAAAGGAGTGGCACCTCCAGAGTGGCTTCTGCATGTCGATGCACCGCCAGTCGGAATCCGTTGAAGAATCTAGGCAAATTTTTCCATCGCATTCCTTTGTTTCTCGAGGGCCTCCTCGAGCAACATTTTGATAGGATCTCCTGCTCCCTCATCTTTCTTTTCTTCCCCCATGGGCGGTCGTCGGGGTTTGTGAGACTGATCTTGCAAAGGTTCAACCAGATCAAGCCCCAACTCCTTATACCCCAATCTCGTTGGGGACATGCAAAGAAGGATCGAGAATGAGAAGACCGCTCTGATACCATTGATATGGATTTATGTAGGAACACAATGAAATATAGAAATACACATAAAAACAGATATGCAGCGGAAATAAGACTTCATTTCATTAACAACAAATGACTGAAATATGCTTACAGACAGAATGGAAATAAACTAGCTAGGGCGCTGGTAGCTTATCTCTGAGAAGAGATGTGGCCGCTACTCGCATACATGAGAAGATGATTACAATGAGGCTCTGAAGTCCCTTTTAGAATAAACGGGAATGCCAAAAGTCCTAGACATCCAAAAACCTAACCCTAGGAGATGAAGCGCCGAAAGTCATGTGGTCCCCATTTGGGTAAGTTGGTGCATCAACTTCCCGGGGTCGTAACTTTTGCATACGATCTCCATTTTAGGCGTATGATAGCTCGTTGGAAAGATCTATCCGAGGACTACAACGCTTGAGATAAAATAGCATCATTTGATGCTATTTTACAATAGCAACATACCCAAAAATACATCGTTTAGGGCCTCAAAATGGCCCCGGAAGTTTACGACCCAAAAAAACTGCTAAAAATAGTAAACTGTGCGAAAAATGAAAAAATGAAAGAAGCAATGGTGGGGGTCCAAGTGGAATAGGTGGGTGGCCACCAATATCCACCTGTATCATTCCTCCCCCCTTAGGAAGCAATGGTCCCCATTGCGTTGAGTTCCTCCATGAGATGAGGAAACTTCTGTTGAACTTGGTCCCTGGTGAGCCATTTGCCTTAGTGAAGGAGTTGGCCTGCTTTGACAACTCAATATAGCGGTATCCTTTGTTTTCGGGTGTGCTTGATCTGTGTATCCATGATATGATCAGTTCTGGCTTGTTCCATGCAGTCTAGATTTAACTCTGTTGGCATGAGTTGTTCTGCCATGTTGGATGTGTCTAGTAGAGGTGGAAAGTAGGGCCGAAGGTGGTCCACATTGAACACTGGGTCCAGACCATGAAATGGTGGAATGCTGAGCTCAAAGGAATTTTCCCCTACAGCCTTGGTGAGGGTGTACAACCCATATCGAAGCGGATGAAGCTTGTGGTGGGGTCCAGTGAGGCACTCCTTTTGCAAATGCAGCCACACTTTGTTGCCCACTTGGAAGTTGTGTGGCACCCGATGTTGATCTTGTCGTTGCTTGTACTTAGCATTGGCTCTATCCAAGATGTCATGAACCCGTTGGCATATGTGTTGAATGTTCTCAATGAAGTTGTTTGCCTTATCCGCCTTAGACTGGACATGAGCTGAATCTTCCTGAGTAGCCACAAATGGCATGGCTATGTCAATGGGACATAGTGGCTGGAATTCCAAGCCCACTTGAAAGGGGTTGTGGCTAGTTGAGCTATGGAGAGCCTAGTTGTAGTTGTGTTATACATAGGGGAGGATCTCATCCCATGTGCATGGATGCGTTGAATCATACATGCATAGAATGTGTACGATCATCCAGTTGATGACCTCTGTATGGCCATTAATTTGCAGATGGAAAGTTGTGTACTTGGTGAGCTTGGTGTCCAACATTGACCAGAGGCTGGACCAAAATGTATTGAGGAACCTACTATCTCAATCTGAGATGATAGACTGTGGGATCCCAAAGTGTACCCACACTCGTTCAAAAAAGAGTTTAGCAGTGGCTTCTGCTGTGATATTCTTCTTGCAGGCCATTATAATGGACATCTTCGAGAATCGGTCGACGACCACAAAAAAATAGTCATTGCCATGCTTAGTAGAAGGAAGGCCTGACATGCAATCCATAGAGATGGATTCCCAAGGTCGACTGGGGGTAGGAAGCAGAGTATAGAGGCCTTTCTTCTTGATGTTCGGTTTTGCAATGGCGCAAGCAGTGCAGGACTTGATGTACTTCCCGACATCTTGTCGAAGGTTCATCCAATAGAAATACTTTTGCAGTACTGCTATGGTTTTCTCAACCCAGAAATGCCCATCGACTCTACTGTAGTGTGCCTCCCAA
Organism: Picea engelmannii; assembly: GCA_009831015.1. NCBI lineage: Eukaryota > Viridiplantae > Streptophyta > Pinopsida > Pinales > Pinaceae > Picea > Picea engelmannii. The sequence goes on from ML777189.1 coordinate 215,190, forward strand.
ATCATCTTGGCATGCTCGCTTGAAGGAACACAAAGGTGTCCCAAGTGACAAAGAAGGGCATCCTGGAGGTGAAAATTGGGAACTTGCTTACCCTCCAAGAGTGTATTGTATGTGTGGCTGAATTCTGGATCACTTGTGTAGAGAAGCAGCCAATCAGAAGTCTCGTGCCTACAAGAGTTGAGCACAGTGGTTAGCACCATCATGGGTGGTCGACTGAGGCAGTCTGCAACATTATTGGTGCTGCCTTTTTTGTACTTAATGTTCAAATGAAATTGTTGCAGGTATGTGGACCACTTCTGATGGAAATCATTCTGCAACTTCCCTTGTGTCTATATGAACTGCAAGGGTCGGTGGTCTGTGTGGATGACCATTTCCTTTCCCAAAATGTAATGCTTCCATTGTCGACAAGCCTGCACAATGGAATACATTTCTTTTTCATAAGTGGGATACTTCCGGACTGTGTCGGAAAGTGTCTCACTGTGATATGCCACTGGATTCCCATGTTGAGTAAGGACTACCCCAATAGCATAGTCAGAGGCATCTGTCTCGATCTCAAATGGTTGTTGCAAGTCTGGTAATGTGAGCATTGGTGCAGAGCAGAGGTGATGTTTCAACTCCCCGAACGCCTTCTGTTGAGATTCAAACCAAAATAATTTTTCTTTAGCTCCTCCCTTGGTGACTTGACTCAAGGGCCAAGTGATATGAGAGAATCCCAACACAAACCTGTGGTAGAAATTGGCAAGACCTAAAAGGTTGTGGAGCTCTGTTAGGGTGGCTGGGGCTGGCCAATCCCAAATGACTTGGATATTTGCTGGATCCACATGCACCCCCCGCTCATCAATAATGTATCCCAGATACTGAACCTGGGTTATGCCAAAAGTGCATTTCTCCAAATTGGAACACAATAGAGCGTCGATAGATGGGTCCATTGGGCAGCAGTACACCTGGGGTCAGATCGATGGGGTGCTTGACCTGGCAGTGTAGAGGCACCCCTGCGGGGGAGGTGAATATGTCCTCATACTCCTCCACGACCTTATCCATCTGTTTTTTTTGCACAGTGGGGCCTTGTCTGGAGGTCATGGCCACAATCTTCCGCTTTCCCTGAGGGCGGATCATTAGGAAAACAAATTTCCTAGTTTTGGAAATGAGCTTACTGCATTGTTTTGCAGTAACCAAAGAGATGGTGGTAGGCGGTGCTATCTCCGGTATCCTGTACAGCTTATTACCCAAAGTGATAATAACAGCACGAGGCCTAGACTCATACACAACATGTCACTTCCACAAGTATGGTTGGCCTAATAATACATCAGAAACATCAAGAGGATCAATGTCACATAATACCTCATCCATGAAGGGCTTGATGCTGTAGGGAAGTCGAAATTGTCGACTGACGCGGAGGTCCCGTCCTTGGTGCAACCACCCGATGGTGTATGGTTGTGGGTGTGTTGTGGTTGGCAAGCCCAACCGCTTCATGATCTCTACCGAGATGAGGTTCTTCTGTCTCCCGTTGTCGACAATGAACTACAATGGGGAATCCTTTACCCACATCTTGGAATGGAAGAGACGCTCTGCCTCCTCTGGATCTTCTGGTTCCTCCTTCTGGATCTCCGTGGTGGCAACAGTGATGTTGGGCTCCGCATCGATAATATACTTCCCCCTATCATTCCCCTTGTCTGGTTCTGATTCAGAGTCGGAGCATGCATCCGATTCAGAAGCCTTCAACTCAGCTACCAGTGACTGCTTGGCCCGACACTCACTTGTGTTGTGAGTGGAGCTCTTATGGAACTCACACCACTTCCCCGTGTCCTTTTTTGGCTTCGTGGTGTTTTTCTTTTCTTGTGGCTTTGGCGGGTTGTACTGGGCTACCCCGCCTTGGCTTGTTCCTTTGTTTTGCGGTTTGGGAGTACCTTTCCCGTGCTTTTTATTTGCAGACCCAAAGTCTCGCTTCTTCTGTTTGAACTTCTACTCAATCTTGGCAGCATATCGGTACGCCACACCAAGTGAGGAGATGTCGAGGAGGTCCATTTCCACCTGAATGTATCTGTGCAGACAACTACATTACTTTAACACCAAATTTTTCTCTGAATCTTTGATACCCAACTTTGTGTGTAGGGTATGAAACAAATTCGTCATCTCATGCACATCTTGGTCCCTTTGTTGCCGCAACGTAGTCCATTGTATGTATTTGTCCTCATAGCTCCCCACAGGATAATATTGTTCCTTGATGGCATCTCAAAAAGAATTCCAAGTGGGTGCGGCCGAGAACAAAGAGGGTTCTCCCTGGCCCTCTTTCTCCGAGTAGGTTTCCCACCAGTCCTTGACATGGGGGGTGTCTTTGAGATGTGCGAAAATAATCTTTTCTCGGTCGGAAATTCATGAACCGAGAAATATCCTTCTAATAGATTCAACCATCTATCTACGACATTTGAATCTATTTGGCCATCAAATATGGGAATGTCAAATTTTATTTGTACCTTAAAAGGAGTGGCACCTCCAGAGTGGCTTCTGGATGTCGATGCACCGCCAGTCGGAATCCATTGAAGAATCTGGGCAAAGTTGTCCATCATCGCGTTCCTTTGTTTCTTGAGGGCCTCCTCGAGCAACATTTTGATAGGATCTCCTGCTCCCTCATATTTATTTTCTTCCCCCATGGGAGGTCGTCTAGGTTTGCGAGGTTGATCTTGCAAAGGTTCAACCAGATCGAGCCCCAACTCCTTATACCCCAATCTCGTTGGGGAGATGCAAAGAAGGATAAAAAATGAGCAGACCGCTCTGATACCACTGATCCGGATTTATGTAGGAACACAATTAAATACATAAATACACATAAACACAGAGATGCAGTGGAAATAAGACTTCATTTCATGAACAACAAATGACTGAAATATGCTTACAGACAGAATGAAAATAAACTAGCTAGGGCACTGGTAGCTTATCTCTGAGAAGAGATGTGACCGCTACTCACATCCATGAGAAGATGATTACAATGAGGCTTTGAAGGCCCTTTTAGAATAAATGGGAATTCCAAAAGTACTAGACATCCAAAAACCTAACCCTGGGAGATGGAGCACCAAAAGTCATGTGGTCCCTGTTTGGGTAAGTTGGTGCATCAACTTCCTGGGGTCGTAAATTTTGCATACAATCTTCGTTTTAGGTGTATGATAGCTCGTTGGAAAGATCTATCCGAGGCCTACAACACTCGATAAAAAATATCATAATTAAATCGTACTTTTTGACAGCAACATACCCAAAAAAAACATCGTTTAGGGCCTCAAAATGGCCCCGAAAGTTCAGGACCTGAAAAAACTGCTAAAAATAGTAAACTGTGCGAAAACTGAAAAACTGAAAGAAGAAATGGTGGGGGTCCAAGTGGAATAGGTGGGTGGCCACCAATATCCACCTAGATCATGATATCAAACAAAGAATACACAATTTTATTAAACATTGAACTCCTAATCTCGTGGGCTTGACCATCGGCTAGGTTTACATCATTACTAGCCTTCACACCTATTCCTTGGAACCGCGTGAACTAAGTTTTAAATTTCACAATATCTATAGGAACTCATATGCAGAAACATAAAATTTATTTTCCCTTTAAAAAAAATTAACAATTAACTGACCAATTTTCTGATGGAGTGCATTGGCCTGTAGAGCTGAAATCTCCTCTTCATATCAGCTGAAATATTCTCCTCAGTTTAGCTGCATTACTGGAGCTCTGATACCACAATAATGGCAGAATTTTCCTAAGACACACACTTTTATTGAATAGGAAAAGAAGTTACATATGAGAATTTGCAAGAGTTTACACCCGAACACCTCAACACTCTTGCAATGAGCTATATATAATCTAAATGTCCTAACTAAATCTAGTTATGGATCACTTATTAAATAAACAAGTGTCCATTTACAATAAATGTTATCTTAATAATCTTCTAACTATACTCCTAATTTAGAGCCTAAGATACGACACCTTTATAGAGTCATATCTTTTACAACAATACTCTATTTCTAAATGTCTCCATTTATTAATCAAATATTCTAGATTATTAATTTAATATTCTAAATTAATAATTATTTTATTCTAACTTTTTAAACTATGATATTTGTATTTTGGATCATCTAACAATGCACACCATGCTCATAAACAATGTATCCTAGGTATTGGACCTTGTTCATGTTGAAGAAACATTTTTCCAAGATAGAATATAGTTTCTATTGTCGCAGAGTTTGAAGGACATACAGAATATGCTACAAGTGTTCTTCCAAATTCTTGCTGAAGATGAGGATATCATCCAGATATACCACCATAAAATAATTGGAGAAATGCCACAATATATCATCCATCAATCCCATGAAAGTTGTTGGATCATTTTTCAAACCAAAGAGCATGACTAGCCATTCGAAAGGACCTTCTTTGGACTTGAAAGAAATATTCCATACATTAGTTTGTTCTATTGGGACCTGGTGGTAGCTAGACTTTAGGTCAATCTCACTAAAAACTTGGCTCCCTTGATTTTGTCAAGAAGGTCGTCAATTTGGGGAATTGGGTATCGATTCTTGATTGTTATTTTGTTTAGGGCCCTGTAATCAATGCAGAGTTTCCAAGTCCCATATTTCTTCTGCGTGAGTATAATTGGGTTCTCATAACGTGAGGAGCTAGGTCAGATGTGATCCTTTTGAAGTAGCTCTTGTATTTTTTGCTTGATTTCCTCATTTTCCATCAGAGTGCAGTGGAAGACTATCCCATTTGGTAAATTACCTAGGGTTAGATCGATTAAATGCTTGACCTGATAGTGCAGTGGTACCCCGGTGGGTGAGGAGAATATGTCTTTGAATTATTCCATGATATTCTCCACATGATTCTACTTCATGGAGAGGCCATGGATGTGGCTATGATTTTTTTTTTCACTTTGATATTGAATCATGAATAAGAAAACAAAATTCTTTCTGGGAAATGACCTTCCTGCATTGCTTAGCAGAGATCAAATAAATGGCGTTACTCAGAGATACCTCTGGTATCCTATACAATTGTCTACCCAAAGTAATAATAACAATGCAAGGTCTAGACTCATATACAAAATGTCCTTTCCAAAAGTATGGTTGGCCTAAAATAACATCAAACACTCCAAGGGGTGAAATATGACACAATACCTCATCCTTGAAGGGCTTGGTGTCATAGGTAAGACAATATTGTTGGTTGATGCAAATATCTCTTCCTTGGTGGAGCCACCCAATGGTATAGGGTTGTGGGTGTAGTTTCTCCTACAGGTTCAACCACTTGATGACCTCTTCTGAGATCAGGTTATTTTGAATTCTTCTATCGAAAATGAAATGTAGTGGAGCACCCTTCACCCACATCTGCGGGTGAAAAATTCGTTCACATTACTTCAATTCTTCTGGTTCTCTTGGCTATACCTTCGTGGCAGTGATGATGGCATTGGGTTCTACATCAATGATCCACTTCCCCTTGTTTGGATCTAATTCATAATCAGTACCTACCTATAATTCTGAGGCTTTCATCTCAGCCACCAACGACTGCTTTGAGAAACATTCATTGGTGTTATGCCAGGGGATTTTATGGAATTCACACCACTTCCCAATTTCTTTATTCATCTTCTCATTACCCTTCTTTGTTTATGGCTTGAACTAGTTGTCCTGAGGGGGTCCATTATTACTCTGTATTTTTTTTTGTGCGTTAGGGCTTCCTTTTCCTTTATTCTGCTATGAGGAATTTTCATATCCAAATTCCCACTACTTCCTTTTAAATTTATGCTCAATTTTGACAACATATCGATAAGTTGTACCCAGTGATGAGATGTCTAGAAACTCCATTTTTTTTTATGTATCTATACACATAGTCACGGTACTTAAGCACCATATTTCATTCAGATTCTTTGATACCCATGTTGGTACGCAATGTATGAAATATATTTGTGAACTATGAGACTGCATGGTCCCTTTCTTATCCCGGTGTGGTCTGTTTCATATACAGGTCATCATAGCTTCCAACATGGTAGTAATGTTTCTTAATATCATCCCTCAAAGAATCAAAAGTGTGTGTGACCAAAAATATTGTAGATTTCTCAGTGGCCCTTTTCTCACAGTAAGTCTCCCACCAATCCTTGACATGGGGCATATCCTTAAGGAGCGCAAAGGTAAGATTTTCTCTATTGGAAAAATTATGGACCCAAAAATACCCTTCTAGTAGATTCAACCATTTATCTACAACATCTGCATCTATCCGGTATTCTAATAAGGGGATATCAAAATTGACTTGTACCTTGAAGGGGGAAGTTCCTCAAAAGTGGTTTCTTGATGAATATGCATTGCATGTTGGAAGTCGTCGAAGGATCTGTGAAAAGTTATCCATCATCTCATTCCTTTATTGCATGAGGAATTTCTCGACCAACAATTTAAAAGGATCTCCTAATCCATCATCTCTATTTTCTTCCACCATGGGAGGTCATTGTGATTGGTGGGGAAGGTCTTGTGAGCGCTCAACTACTTCAAGTCCCAACTCCTTGTACCCTAACCTCATTGGGGACATGCACAGAGAAACACATAAAGAGAATACTACTCTAATACCATTGATCTAAATTTATAAATGGAACAAAATGAAATACATATGTATAGAAAATAAACACACAGAGATACAATAAAACTTGACTTGTATTAATAAAGAGAACCTACTGAAATTGTAAAAATGTAGGCTAAAACAAACTTGCTTGAATGGTGGCAGCTTATCTCTGAGAAGAGATGTGATGGATACACTCATTCACAAGAATATGAGTACAATGAGGCTCCAAAATCCTTTTTAACATAAAACATAAATGAGAAAACCCTAAACATCCAAAACCCTAACCCCATGAGATAAAATACCAAAAGGTTTGTGGACCTCGATGGGGGTAGTTGATACATCAAATTCCCGAGGGCATAAATTTTTCATATGATCTCCATTTGGGGATATTGATACGCCGTTGGAAAGGTATATCCAAGGATTACATATTCCGTTCGACCTAACATCTACCTTTGGTTACATTATAGGTGTTTTCGAGCCCAAAAAATGTTGTTTAGGGCCTCAAAATGGCCTTGGAAGTTTGGGACGTGGAAAAATGTAAACAAAATGACAAAATGGAAACTGTTATTTGAGTCAGTTGAATAGGTGGGTGGCCACTGATACCCACCTAGATCACCTTCAACCATTGGCTTTCTAGACTTCCACATATCTGCAACTCTTTCAACTTCGTTGACTCTCTTTTATGATTCTTCTTGAGGTTGATCTCCTTCCGCGATTGAACATGCATCTTCATCAAGTTTCACATATGTTCTCTCCACTTGTTTTCAATTACCACATCCATTTTCTGATCCTTCTTATCTCTGGCACTCTTATCACGATGACCACCCATACCTCAAGAACTTATGTATCCTAACTCATGAACCCTCTCTTAGATCACCCACCCCTCATGAGCAAGGATTTTATGTTTCCATTTCAACCAAAGGAACTAGTACCATTCCCTCTTCCACCATTAATATCTTCATCCACAATGAAATCTCTATTAATAGTCTTCCTCGGGCTCCTATGTAGAATACTAATTTTTCCTTTGAGAATGTCTAGTGGTTCTCTGTGGAAAATTCAATTATGTATCCTTCTAGGGTAGTTTGGACCCATAATTCCACAACTCGACAAATATTGTGATCCAATCGATGCAGACCTGCTAGCCGCTCAATAGTCCAATTGAATATTTTCTTAACGTGATCTTTAAATTTTGACACTTCTTGCAACCGCTCGAACCACTGATAGACCTCTTCTATGAATCAAGTCCAAAATATTTTGTACTGGTCGCTTATATGTTTAGAATAGAAAACAACGTCCTTCAAAAACCTCAGACCTTTTTGTCGTAGCTTAGCTTCTTGAAATATGAAATTGTCACACCTTCTTTCCCACTAGTTTCCGATGTCAAACTTAAATATGTGATGTTGAATCCTTTGATAACTTGCTTAAAAGTCAGGTCCTGACAACAAAACCATTTTTTGGGGAAAAATTGGAGATCGAGATTCTTGGATGTTACCAATAAAGGTACATTATATTCCAGTCACACTAGAATATTCATCCTTTCACAAGGGAAGGAGGTCTCACCCGAAGCGTGACCAAGACTTGTGTGATAAAACAAGTTAAGGATGACATACCATCAAGTCTATCACAATACAATAAAGTCCCATACTTAAATGCAAATATACAATAACATTAGAAATCTTAGACTAGTAAAGGCATTGAAGAGACTGTGTTGCGCAACATTAAGGTAAGCACATACATCAAGGAAGTTTGTTTAAACTACAACACAACTAACAATTACGCATAATATGAAAGATTTCACTGGAAAGAAACCATACATTCATCCATATAATGACAAATTTTGGGTACCCAAGTAATCCAACATATATTATATTATCACAAAATTATCACACATGGAGTTATTCCCTTCATATCAAGACTTATACAACTGAGTCAGTAATGAGAGATCCTATCTAGACTCTCAAATTCTATGCAATTGCATTTCATTCCCAACTCTCCTTTACAGTGGCTTATCATAGTAAATAAGAAGCAAGACTTAATATATGAACAAGAGAATGAATCAATAATGATCAATAATAACAAAACCCAAAATCAACAACAAAAACAACAACAACCAACCCCAACCCGTTACATAGCTCCATCTTTTATATATTTTCCATGAAACTTTCTTTTCTTTTGGATTCTATCATTGTGATTTCTTGATTTATTTCTTTCTGGAATGTTCTCAAAGGTTCTGGCTCCTTCCGCTGCTTTTTCCAGATAACTCGTGACTTTTTTCCATGTTAGCATGCTATTGCATAACTTTCCACCACTTGGATCCATTACTGGTGTGCTATGTTGTTCCACGAAACTTTTATACTTCTGCAAAAATTGGTGGTCCTCAAAACAAAGGGCCTAATAGGATACAAATACCATGGGCCCAAAAACCACTTGTTTACTTAAAATATATTTGAATATTTTATTGAACCACTTGTTTACTTAAAGTATATTTGACTCTTTTACCGAGTCAAGTTTATCCTAAAAATCCCCCCTTTAAACTTGAGATCATGTCTCGAGGCCCACAGGTCCTAGACATGGAGTACTGAGAGAAGGATTGAATTTAGGATGTCCCTAGAGGGTCCACCTTTTATTTCATCCAACATCTTTCTCTTGTCAGCAAAAACAACATCCATCACCATTGGCTTGGTCCTATGTCATAGATGGTTCTTGCTCCATGAGGTAATTAGTCTAGGTATCATGGTATGTGTCACTTTGATCATCAAAACCATTGAATGTATGCATCTGATTCCTTTTGTTTCTAACAACTACTTGGATCTTACACCTAGCCACTTGACCATGTTTGGGGGGATTGACAGTGTGCCCTAGCAAGCTTGTGTATGTAGGTTTTGGTTTGCCACTGGGGGGGATTTCTGAAAAGTCATCGTCTTCTCCCATCATAGCACCACTGTTTCATCTTGTTTTCCACTCACTTATCCCTTTCCACTTGTCTGGGCACTGGGTTGACCTATTTTCAGGACTGCACCTTATCTTGTGGGAAGAAGGGGATAAAGGCCCAGAAGGTAAAAGAAAGTTGGTAAAAGATAAAATCCTAAAAATAAAACCTCGATATGCTTCGCCTAGGGATCCCCAAGAAATAAATAAAAGGCTTCTCATCAAGAAACAAGAGGGACCCAGAAAAATAATAAAACAAGACCTAACCAAAGGATAAGGGGTCTCATCATGAGCTAGCCTATTAGGTCCATGGCTACCTAGAAGTATGACATTGACACCAACTAGTTACCATGCCAGGGCAGTGACTCTTGGTTGCATGGCCAAGGGAAAGGGGGTCTCATCATGAGACAACCTTCTCATTTCTGTGAAAGTACTTGTGGGTAATGCTTCCACCACTGGTCACCATGCCAGGGAAGTGTCCCCTGATTAGCTCTTGAACAAAAGAAAAAAGGAAAAATCAATAAAAGATAAAATAATGAAAAGAGTAAGAATAAAAGGAAAGAATGGGTTTGGAAAGAATGCATCTAGGATAGGTACAACTCTCCTTCTAAGAGAGGCACACAGAGGTAACATATCTTGAATCCTTGGCCCTCATTGCACCCAGATGCTTAGAAATCCCCTGACCACATCACCCACTTACATGGATTGTATGAGGTCTCTTCCAGGAACTTTCCTTTTCCAGTGGACACTAGCCCAATAGGACACCTTGTCCTTTCCTCTAGACTTGTATTATAGGCTTGTGTAACGTCTTTGAGCCGTTAACTGATGTATTAGGGATTTTATTCACATGTTTAATAATATTGATGATGATATGTGATTGACATTGCTATGATCCCTATGAATGATGATCCCATGGAGGGCATAGCATTTGATGTGCAGGACCATGCCCAACGGACATGTGCCATTTGGACTGGTACACATGGGGAGATGATTAGTTCGGACCTCCATGGGGTTGAAGATCCCACCATATGGATGTGGAGACCCATTAGGGGTGAGAGACATGACCAATATGGATAAGGGGCTTTGCATCGAAGAAGAAGAGGATGTTCCACCAGAGGCACCCCGAAAGAGCTTGACCTAGGGGTATTGGCCCTTTTTCAATGGAACGTTGGCCTTGGAAGGCCTAGGACTTCACCCATCATGACCATGATGTCATCCAACATTATGGATGTCTTGGGGGGTAAACTGGGTAGTATTGGCATGTGTGGCAGGTTGGAAAATCCCAAGGAGGGATAACGTTTTTCTCCATGATGCTCCATTTTCCCTAGAAGGGGATAACATCTCCCTTAGAGGGGATTGTTATCTCTTTTCAGCTTGATTAGGGTTTTAATTTGACAGTTTGATGTAAAACAATATGATTTTAGTATTTTTGCCTTGTCGGCCTTTTAAATGACCTAAAATGTAAATTTAGGTCATGATACAGTATAAATGAAGGATTTTCACCCTCATTTTTTCAAAACAACTCACTCACTCATTAATGAGGTCTAAAATTTGTGCCCTCTTTTGGTTTATTGGCTGATTTAGTGATGTACACTTGTTGAAGGAGGATTTTCTTGGCATAATTTGGCATTTCTCTTAATGGAAGGTGTTAAACCTAGGGTTTGCAATGATTTTTCTTGGTGATATGTAAGTATTTTTCTGCAAAACTTATTGAATTAATGGTTGTATTTTTATTCCTTGTATATGTTTATAATTTTGTTGAACAAAACCCTAGGTGACAAGCACACAAGTAGGTCCTTGTCTCATGTCCCAATTGAGAGAATTTTGAGCCATTGATTGAAGAAGGAGAGAGCCTAGCCATTGCTACACTCTCATTCTCTCTTCATTTTTTGCTAGCTATACCTTTTCTAAGATAAGAAGAGGGTGACACCCTAAAGCCTAGGTTTTCTACACTTTGGGCCGATTTTTCTAGGGTTTTCTAGTAGATCCTTGTTGTAGCAACACTTTGCTTCATCAAACCTTCTTGTCTTGGGTTTATTTTTCATCTTCAGCTATTCGTGATTGCCATTGAGTTAAGGAAGGAGGAGAGAGAATCGAGGCCTAGTTCTCCTACATCAAGGTGAGCCTCTCTTCCCTAGGGTTTTGACTTTGAGGCCTTGCCTTAGAAACACTTCAAAGCTTCTCCCTCTAGTCCTTAGCCATTTTTACCTTTGCCTCGTTTAGCTCTTGCATCCTTCACTATTTGACTCCATTAACCCTAAGGAACTGATCTAAAGACCTCTTTCTTTGAATTGAACTTGATCACAACCATTTTCAAAACCTTGAATCAAACCCTAACTACTAACCCTAGACTAGGAATTAACCTAACTAACCTATTGTTGTCATCATATTTATCTATAATATCATTGGTGCAGCTAGACGTTTTCTTTATAAGCAATTGAATGGTTATTAAAGGCATTAATTGAATAAAGTATTGATTTTTTGCATTGAATGCTACATCTTTTTAACATTTGTTGAATAAGTGACTTAATTACCAGAGCTATTTTATAAATATTGACGTAGTCAACATTCATTATCAAATTACTTATAACTGTATCAGATAGTCGTTGATTTACATGAATTAATAACCAATTGAACATCTTCCATATATCAGTTTCATTGTTGCTTTGTCTCAGGTAGGTGAATCTCTTTTTTGGTTATACTTTATTATTGGTTGTTTAGCCAGAATATCTGCTCAGTGGTGACTTGTGAGGGGGGAATAACTAGTTTATCCTGTAATCCTTTTCCTTCTCAAAACCCCAGGACACCGAGGATGTCTCCCCTAGGCCTTACCTCCCTAAAGAGAAATAACCATCCCATTGTGGTGACATTGGGTGGGATTGGTTCATGTTACGCCAATTTGACCTTCAAACCTCAATCCTTTTATCCTTGCTACAAACTGTGTGATAACATTTTGGCACCATTTTCGAGGAACACTGAGTCAATTCTCCTCAAGATGACTGTTGGTCCCCGGTTTTGACTATGTTCTTCGCCCATACTACTTACCATTGACCTCCAACTATATGCCAGTATCACCCTTTTTGACCTCCTTTTGATATAATCAACATCCCTTTACCACCCAAAGGGGTCACCTAAGGTATCTTTGAAATTCAAGTTATTATTATGCATTTTAATACTTTAATTTGATAAATGAGCTAATATCACTTGGGTAGGTACCATTGCTATTCTTGGCGCAGGATTCTGGTACCAGGTACCAACTCACACCGTAGCGGTACCAGTGGAGCAGTTCGAAACCGATGCATCATGGCATGCGTTATAGTTCGAAGAGGGAGATAGCAGATTCACAGGTCAGCTGGAGCCGTTGCCACAGAGTGCTCGAGAGTGTGATGATTACTTTGGATCGATTATTCTTCAAGTGTTCACACTTCGTAACACTACGTGTCATGAAGTTGTGAAACGAGTTTTCAGTTTCATTTCAAGATTTCTCTCGGATCAGGGATCCGTTGCTTTACGTTTTCTATCTAAGACTGTTACAAACACATAGTATTGTGGATATAAACTCGGTTCATTGCTGAGAACGGGTTAGATACGACCACTACGACTACCATTGTCATCGCTACTTTGTTATCGTTATTGATTATGTTGAACCTCTGTTTAATATGAATTGTCGCTGCATATATGTTGACTGTAACATGATTTGAATATTGTGTCTTTAATGAGTTAATGGAGCACA
>ML777189.1:240289-262489 GCA_009831015.1 Picea engelmannii
ATTTTCATTTTGAATCATCTTGTACTTGAACATTTAAGTGGGGTAAAAGGAGGTTTCCCCCTCGAAGAGGCTTATTATCTAAAATTATCTCTTTTTCAAGGCGTTGAGTACTTTTTCTGAGGTTTTTCTATGCTATATTGATAGTTGGTTCTTAACAATATAATCTTTCATACACCTCATCAATTGGTTTATTGACTTTACCAAACCATACTGCCAAACGTATGAAGATTCCCTTCATAATCTCTCAATAGCTTTGGAAGATGGAGGATTCATTACTGAGATTATAGCGTATCTCAGAAATGCATATCATATTCAACATCAAGAACCCTCTGATGTGAAAGAATATATTTATGAAGAACCTTTCAAGTCCCTTGAAGAGGAGAAATATTTCTCCCATGATTCAACAGAATGCAACAAAGATATAACTAAAGACATGAATTATGAGGATGAAGCACCATTAACCGCTCCTCATTCTGATGAATCTCTCCAAGATCCTATCCCTCCTGCACAAGATGAAGGGAATGAGGTAAGTCATTTTCCTTTCCATTTTTTTGATGATACCTTGTTCTATGATTCAGAAAGTGAAGAAGAAATGGAACCCTTGGACAAGCTATATCCTCTATATCTCGAGACTGGAGGTGTAGATGCAAATCTTCCACCTAATGAAGTTATCCAAATACTTGAAGCCCCTGCACAGGAAGGATTAATAAAGGTGAGTGGTTTCCCGTTCCAAACTTTTAATCATTCTTTATCTTATGATGCAGAGAGTAGAGAAGTGTTGGATGTTTTGAATCCTCCATGTTATGATACTGATACTAACATAGTTAATATGGATGAGTTCATGCATGTTGGAAGACGTAAATGGGATGAAATTTGTTTTGATATGGACCCCATTTACGACTTTGATAATCCTTCCCAACTGTTTCCTTCACAGTTATCACAACATATTATATTTGATTTTGGCTAGTGGCAGCAGGGGGATGATATATTTATCGATGCTCCCCAAACACCCAAGGTTGACCTAACACCATGTTTTCTAGATGATTTTCGGTCTTACCTTGAGTGTTTTTATGAGTACCCCTCCAAGCACTTGGATTCACTCTATGAAGAAGATTATCAATCACCACTATGATAGGATTTTGATAAAACCATTTTTTTCCTAAAGAAGAATTCTCATGATATCTTTCTATAACCACCTATTATTACTTTACCTTGCTATTTCATTAAGGGTGTGGCTTGGGATTACAACATTTGTATTGAGTTTCCTCTAAAGCAAACCTGAGAATCCAAGGGTTGGTTGAAAACTACATGTTCAATTCTGTCTTCTCAATGTTTCAAATGTCCCTTAAGATTTTGCCAGCCACCTACTAGATCCTTGTTAGTTCCTTTAGAGTGGGAGGACATCCTAGGTAGCCATTTTTCCGAGTTGTTGAGTCAATTTTTTGAACCTTGTAATTTCCATGACCTTTCCTGAAGTGGATTGAGTACTTTTATTTCAGATTGACTTGGCATGGTTTTTTCCCTCCCACCCGCCTCCATGAGTTAGACTTTGTGATCTTCAATGATATGATATATATTCTAACCCATGACATTTTTTTTCTTGAATTATCACTATTTTCATTTATGATGAAGCACAAAGGCAGGTATCGTGGGACATTGTTGGATTGGTTTCACTAGTTGTTTGACTACACCCAACATCCATCCAATAGGTAAGTACATGTAAGTGCTTTGCTTTACATTTGCATTTATGATTGTTTTATTTCAGTATATATATATATATATGTATATGCTGGGGTGGGATTACCACCCCAATTTTTTTACTGATGTTTCTATTGAGATCGAGCAGGTTGGTAGGTTATGCCAGAGATGTTGAGGTTCTCATGTTCTCTATAGTGATAACATGTCCTTGAGTTGGATCCAGATGTTATCCCCCACATTTAGGGATAGCTAGGAGATCATGTCTCCAGGCCCACAGGTCTTATACATGGAGTACTGAGAGAAGGATTGACTTTAGCATGGCCTTGGAGGGCCCACCTTTTCTTTCTTGTCAGTAGTAGAAACATCCATCACCATCGAGTTGGTCCTGTGTCAGAGATGGTTCTTTCTCCATGAGGTGATTAGTCCAGGTATCATGGTATGTGTCACTTTGATCATCAAAACCGTTGAATTTATGCATCTAATTCCTTTTATTTCTAACAACTACTTGGATATTACACCTGGCCACTTGACCATGTTTGGGGGGATTGACAAGGTGCCCTAAAAATCCCATGTCTATAAGTTTTGGTTTCCCACTGGGGGATTTATGAAAATCCATCATCCGCTCCCATCATAGCACCACTGTTTCATATTGTTTCCCACTCACTTGTCCCTTTCCACTTTTCCTGGCACTGGGTTGACCTGTTTTCAGGACTGCATCTTATCTCATGGGAAGAAGGGGCTAAAGGCCGATAAGGTAAAATAAAGTTGGTAAAAGATAAAATCCTAAAAATAAAACCTCGACATGCTTCACCCAGGGATCCCCGAGAAATCAATAAAATGCTTCTCAAAAAGAAACAAGAGGGACCTGGAAAAATAATAAAATAAGACCTAACTAGAGGATAGGGGGTCTCATCATGAGCCATCCTATTAGTTCCATGGGTACCTAGCAGTATGATAGTGCCAACAGCTGGTTTCTACACCAGGACAGTGATTCTTGGTTGCATGCCAAGGGAAAGGGGGTCTCATCATGAGCCAACCTTCTCATTTCTGTGAAATTACTTGTGGGTAATGCTTCCACCACTAGTCACCACGCCAGGGCAATGTCCCCTGATTAGCTCTTGAACAAAAAAAAAAGGAAAAAACAATAAAAGATAAAAGAATGAAAAGAATAATAATAAAAGGAAAGAATGGGCTTCGAAAGAATGCATCCAAGACAGGTACATCTCACCTTCTAACAAAGGCACCCACAGGTAACATATCTTGCATCCTTGGCCCTCATTGCACCCAGATGCTTGGACATCCCCTGACCACATCACCCACTTACATGGCTTGGATGAGGTCTCTTCCGAGAACTTTCCTTTTCTAGTGGACACTAGCCCAATAGGACACCTTGTCCTTTCCTCCAGACTTGTATTATAGGCTCCTGTAACATCTTTAAGATGTTAACTAATGTATTAGGGATTTTATGCACATGTTTAATAATATTGAAGATGATATTTGATTGACATTCCTATGATCATTGTGACTGATGAGCCCATGGAGGGCATAACTTTTGATGTGAAGGACCATGCCCGATGGACATGTGCCATTTGGACTAGTAGACATGGAGAGATGATCAATTCAGACCTCCATGGGGCTGAAGAGCCCACTAGATGGATGTTGAGACCCATCAGGGGAGAGAGATAGGACAAATATGGATCAGGGGATTTGCACCAGAGAAGAAGAGGGCGTTCCACCAGAGGCACCCCGAAAGAGCTTGACCTAGGGGGATTCACCCTTTTTTAGTGAAATGTTGGCCTTGGAAGGCCTACAACATCACCCATCTTGACCATGATGTCATCCAACATTATGGACATCTTGGGGGGCAGACTGGGTAGTATTGGAACATGTGGTAGGTTGGAGAAGCCCAAGGAGGGATAACGGTTTGCTCCATGATGCTCCATCTGCCCTAGAAGGGGTTAATGTCTCCCTTTGAGGGGCTTGTTATCTATTTTCATCTTGATTAGGGTTTTAATTTGAAAATTTGATGTAAAACAATATGATTTTAGTATTTTGGCCTTGTCGGCCTTTTACATGACCTAAAATGTAAATTTAGGTCATGATACTGTATAAATGAAGGATTTCCACCTTCATTTTTTCAACACAACTCACTCACTCATTAGTGAGGTTTGAAATTTGTGTTTTCTCTTGGTTTATTGGCTGATTTAGTGATGCGCACTTGTTGCAGGAGGATTTTCTTGGCATAATTTGGCATTTCTCTTAATGGAAGGTGTTACAACTAGGGTTTGCAATGTTTTTTCTTGGTGATATGTAAGTATTTTTATGCAAAACTTCTTTAATGAATGGTTGTAGTTTTATTTCTTGCATATGTTTATAATTTTTATGAACAAATCCCTAGGTGACAAGCAAACAAGTAGGTCCTTGTCTCATGTCCCCATTGAGTGAATTTTCAATTATTGATTCAAGAAGGAGAGAGCGTAGTTGTTTCTACACTCCCATTCTCTCTTCTTTTTTTGCTAGTTGTACCTTTTCTAATCTAAGAAGAGGGAGACACCCTAAAGCCTATGTTTTCTACACTTTGGGCTGATTTTCGAGGGTTTGTTGGTAGAGCCTTGTTGTAGCAACACTTTTCTTCATCAAACCTTCTTGTCTTGGTTTTATGCTTCATCTTCAGCTAGCCATGATTGCCACTAAGTTAAGGAAGGAGGAGAGAGCACCGAGGCCTAGTTCTCCTACACCAAGGTGAGTCTCTCTACCCTAGGGTTTTGACTTTGAGGCCTTGCCTTAGAAAAACCTCAAAGCTTCTCCCTCTAGTCCTTAGCCATTTTCACTTTTTCCTCCTTTATCTCTTGCATCCTTCACTATTTGACTCCATTAACCCTAAGGAACTGATCTAAATACCTCTTGCTTTGAATTGAACTTGATCACAATCATTTTGAAAACCTTGAATCAAACCCTAACTACTAACCCTAGCCTAGGAATTAACCTAACTAACATATTGTTGTCATCATATTTAGCTATAATATCATTGGTACAACTAGATATTTTCTTTATAAGAAATTGAATGGTTATTAAAGGCATTAATTGAATAAAGTATTGATTTGTTGCATTGAATTCCACATCGTTTTAGCATTTGTTGAAGAAGTGACTTAATTACCATAGATATTTTATAAATATTGACTTCATCAACATTCATTATCAAATTGCTTATAAGTGTATCAGATAGTCATTGATTTACATGAAGTACTAACCAATTGAGCATCTTGAATATATGAGTTTGATTTTTTTTTGTCTCTGGTAGGTGCATCTCGTTTTTGGTTATACTTTATTATTGGTTGTTTAGCCAGACTATCTGCTCAGTGGTGACTTGTGAGGGGGGGATAAGTACTTTATCATATAATCCTTTGCCTTCTCAAAACCCCAGATCATCGGGGACGTCTCCCTTGGGCCTTACCTCCCTAAGGATAAAGAACCATCCCATTGTGGTGACATTGGGTGGGATTGGTTCCTGTTACGCCAGTTTGACCTTCAAACCTCAAGCCTTTTATCCTTTCTACAAAGTGTTTGATAACAATTCCGAAGTCTCCTTTAAAGTGGCTTATCGCAATAAATAGGAAGAAAGACTTAATATATGAACAAGAGAATGAACCAATAATTCTCAATAATAACAAAACCCAAAATCAATGACAACAACAACAACCAACCCCAACCCCTTACATAGCTCCATCATTTATATATTTTCCACGAAACTTTCTTTTCTTCTGGATTCTGTCATTGTGATTTCTTGATTTTATTTCTTTCTAGAATTTTCTCGAAGGTTCTAGCTCTTTCCACTACTTTTTCTAGCTAACTCATTTTCCATGTTGGCATGCTAGTGCATAGCTTTCCGCCACTTGGATCCATTTCTGGTGTGCTATGTTGTTCCACAAAACATTTTATGCTTCTGCAAAAATTGGTGGTGTTCAAAACAAAGGGCCTAACAGGATACAAATACCATGGGTCACCAATACCATGGGCCCCAAAACCACTTGTTTACTTAAAATATATTTGACTCTTTTATTGAACCATTTTTTTACTTAAAGTATATTTGACTCTTTTACTGAGTCAAGTTTATCCTAAAAATACCCCCTTTAAACTTGACTTGGGGTTTTCTTTGACCAAATATGGACAAACTATCCAAGTGAGTTGTCAACACTCACCCTAAACCTCCCTCAAAGTCTATAACCATGGAATCCCACATGTTCCCCCCCCTTTGTCCACCTAGGTATACATCATATAATTTACCGATAATTTAACAGGGGTACACATTCTTAACCAGGTCTTACAATCGTATGCCCATTTACATGAAAAAAAGAATTGTTTAACAATGCATTAAATCAAGAATATAATTATGCTCCATAACCAAAAATCTCCCACTTCGATATTGATCACAACAACTCCACGGCTACTGCACCTATTGGACTATGCTCTAATATTTGGATCTGGAAAATTTCTCATATTCACCTTCATTCTTGAAGACCAACTCAAATTGATAAGGAACACAATTTCCCCCTTGTTACTACCTTTATTAACATGTCTGCAGGATTCTGGCTAGTGTGTATCGTCTCTAGATTTAAGTGTCCATCTTCCAAAATTGATCGTATGAAATGGTACCAAAGTTGTATATGCTTAGTCTTAGAATAGAAGGATGAGTTCTTTTCAAGATGAATGACACTCTGGATGTCACTGTACAACCTAATATTCCCCTAATTCTTTCCCAATTACTCCATAAACCTTTGTAACCAAATAATCTCTTTACTAGCCTCTGTAGCAGCAACATACTCCTCTTTCGTTGTCGAAATTGCAACAACCTTATGCAATTTTGAAATCCAACTTACTATTTTTCCACCCATGGTAAAATCTTACCTAGTGGTGCTCCTCTTTCTATGTATATCACCTACCATATCTAAATCCACATATCCCTATAGAATAGTTCTTGAACCTCCAAAACATAATTCCTGAGTTGTAGTACCTCTTAAATACTTCCTTCCAATGATCTTCATTTAGATTGTTTGTATACTTGCTCAAAAATACCACTACATGTGCAATATTCGACCTTGTGCACACCATAACATACATCAATATGTCAATTGTCGATGAGTATGGAACCTTGGACATGTATTCTATCTCCTTCTATGTTTTGGGACACATCTCCTTAGTCAATTTGAAATGGCTGGCCAAAGGTGTACTAACTAGATTTTCATCTTGTAGTTGAAACCTTTCCAACACCTTGTCTATGTACTCACCCTGAGACATTGTTAATTTGCAGTTTTTATCATCTCTTGTTATTCTCATACCAATTATTTTCTTTGCAACACCCAAATCCTTCATCACAAATGAATCAACTAATTTTATTTTGAGCACATTTATATCGTGCATGTTAGACCATACAACAAGCATGCCATCTACATACAATAACAAGATAATATAACTTCCATTATCTAGCCTCTTAAAATAAACATAATGGTCAATGTGACATCTACTATAACCTTGTTCTATCATAAACCTATCAAATTTCAAATACTGCTACCTTGGATATTTCTTTAGGTCATATAATCTCTTCTCCAACCTACATACCAATTTCTCCTTCCTTTTGACCTCATACCCCTGTGGATATTTCGTATAAATCTATTCCTCCAAATACACATGGAGAAAAGTTGTCTTTCATCCAAATATTGAAGATGCAAATATTCTACTGCCAGCATACTTAAAATTTTTCTAATTGAGGTAATTTAACAAGAAGAGAAAAAATTTAATCAAAATCTACACCTTTCTTCTATGCGAATTCATTTAAAACAAGTATGGCCTTATACCATTTTTTTCTTCCATCTTCTTCCTACAACCTATAAACCTATTAAATATACAATGATCTTTACCTACAAGAAATGGAACCAAATCCCAAGTCTGGTTATGTACCAAATATTCCATCTCCTCTTTCATGACTTCTTCCCACTTCTTTCTAGTTTCTACCTACATTGTTTCTTCATATCCTTTTGGTTCACCATAATCAGTGAAAAATGAATAATACATTGAAGGAGAGTATCCTTGAGTGGGTTGTTTTCCCTTGACCCTGTTTTGAGGATCCTTGGTCATGTTTGACCTATTTTGGAACTTTGATAGGCTATCGAAGGCGGAGCGCAAGTCGAAGCGGGGATCCCGGGATCTCGGCCCCTTGTTTAGTGATTTTTGGGTTTTGGTTTATGTAAAAGGTATGGGGATGTTGTCCCATGGGTTTACCCATGTTAACGCCTCTTTTATAATGTATAAATAGATAGTTAGGCGATGTAATCTAGCGGTGAATGGGTGATGCTAAGTGAGAACACAAGTGTGTGATACCAAGTGCTAACTACAAGTGATAGGTGTACATGATTTGTGCATGTTGTGTGAGACTTGCAAGGATAAGTGCAAGTGATAGGTGTACATTATTTGTGCGTATTGTGAGAGACTTGCAAGGCTAAGTGCAAGTGACTGTAAGGGATTGGGTAGAAGCTTTGTGTTGTAACCTAACTCAAGGAAGGAGGATCTGGTGAGGTGTGTGCAGATCTCTTGTCCTATGTGGAGTAGGATCTTGAGGCTCTGTGCATGTAGAATATTGACAGAAGATAATAAAAGAGAAGAAGAGTTGGTGGACATAGCCTAAGTCCGGGGATGAACCACACATATCATGTGTTGTTATGCTTTGTGTGATGTATTGATGTGTTTATGTGTTTAATTTCTTAGTGCTTTGGCATAAATAAATGATAGATAGATTTGTTGATGTTTTGTGCTTAATAATATGAATAAGTGCTAGATATAACCTATGTGAATGTGATTAGTGCTTGAATATACTAGATATGGGTGAATACTGTGATGTTATGTGATTAGGGTTTTAACTACGAAGTAGACACTGGTTAAATACTGATGAACTGTAATTTATAAGTGCTTTGATAGAATATTGTAATCACAGATCTGTGTCCCAGCTAAGGTTGCATACACTCGAGTCCTGCAACCACCCCTGCTTATACTTCAGATGAGACTTCATATTCTTCACAAGTGTTTCTAAAAGGGCTAGTAGTTAGGGTTTTGTTGGTGTGCTCTTGAGCGTTGAACCCTGGGTCTGCCCATGTGCCAACAAATGGTTCTGTTGTCGGTACCTAAAACTGTGATTGTTGGGAACTGAAGAAAAAAAAAATCTCTGTGCATAGACATGTTTCCCTAGTGCACATTATTCTACTTGAATTATGAAGCACTGTGCTAAGAAGAGAAGTTAGATCTGAAGAAAAGAGGTAAGATCTTGAAACTTTGTGCTCTAATAAAGGTAATAACAATGAAAAGTTTTGATTGAAAAGGTAAGATAAGTGGAAATTTTTGTTTCAAAAGTATGGATCTAGGTATGTTTTATAAATTTTGTCCTACCCTGAAAAATAAGCCATAGCTAGAAGAAAGAATGTTTGATATGAGTAGATCTGATAGAAATGATGAATGATATGTTAGTCCTATGCATAGAAAGAATGTTTGGACTAACAAATGGATGCAGGATGCTAGAAAGATTTTTTTGCAGGTTAGTTACCGTGACCCTAGTGCACAGTATAGGAAAGGCTGGGGATCGTTCAAAAGAAAGAGAGGATTAAATCTTTGCTATAGTTGCAAAATGCTGGGACATATTGCTAAGGAATGCCCTGGTAGAGGCCCTACTTGCCTTTGTTGTAAAGCTATGGACCATGAAGTTTTGGATTTCCCTAGAATAATTTCCAAGGTTGACAGAATGAATATGAGACAAGAAAACCCTGAGGAATATCAGGAAACTAAGACCATGATAGAACCCCATAAAGAGTCAGAGAATGTATTTCTACAAATGAAAGAAACCTTGAATGATCACAAAAGTGTCAACTGATCAGAGATCTTCAAAGAAAAAGAATGCATAGAAAGAATAATAGGAGACTTCGACATTGACTGTGTTCTGGATGAAGAAACACAGGTGAACGTCATGATAGAAAGAACTTGGGAAATTTTAGGAAAGAATGTTATGATTCCTTTATTGGGAGGAATAGGATTATTCAAAGGAAAGTTGATAACCCTATGTGGAAGACTCACCCAGATATCTATGAGTGCTCATAGAACTTCGACAGAGGAAGATTTTGAGGTTGCTAAATTTATTGAGACTGACACCCCATTTGTTATTTTACTAAGAAAAACCTGGATTGAGAAGGATCAGACTAGAAGAAAAGAAGAGGAAGCCCTAGGATAGAAGAAGCAAGAACTAAAATATTTCATGACTAGGAGGATAGCGTACTTAATTGTAGAATATGAGAATAGATCGAAGCTGATTAGGACCAAAAACTTGGATTTTGAAGTTGAAAGAACACAAGAAGACTCATAGAAGAGTGGAGCACCTACCCCAAATAGAGAAGAAATATTTCCCTTAAACCCTATGAAAGAATCTCAACAACGCGAAGTTACTATTCCAAAAGAAGATAAGAATCAGAATGGAAAGAGAAATACCAATACAAACATCACAAGGAAGAAGGCTAGAAAAGTTGTAGAATTTTCTAGAGGGGACTTGGCAGAAGGAAGGTTTGCAAAACTGGAACTTCGTTGGGATATCAGAACAACGCAACATGGCACTTTGCCATGGAGAATAAATATAACCATTATACCAACCCTCCCGAGTGATTATCACAACAGTTATGACCATAAATCTCGCCATCAGACCATTGGGACCGCGCCGCAATGGACAAAACCACATTGATGAAGGCCTCTTGTCCATTGGAGAAGACTCGTTACATTGTTGTCTACTTATTCCGTCGACTATTGCACCGAGAACACTTTTGTGAATTGTATTCGAGCCAACTCATTGCTATCGCAATGTGTTTACTGAGCTCAACACTTGTTCTATTTCTTTGAGCACCTATTCATCAATCTGAGTTATCCGATCTTGAGAGAGTATGTCGGATGAACTCAGCGCAGCTGAAAAGTGTGTAGAAGAAGTTCTAATCAATTTAATGTCCAAGAAAGTAATGTCTGCAGAAATTCAGGCCTCATCGATGCAAGGAGTGCAAGCCTCCTCATCGACTACTCGTGGATCCAGACCATCCTGAGCTGCAGTAGAGAAGAGAACCAAGAATCGAGATGACTTGGCGAACACAAAGTTAATCTCGATTATCTTGCCTCACTACATCCCGCCTCTAGCTGGTGTGGTGAGTCGTGACAGTGTCTCGAGGGATTTCGATTACACCCTAGTTACTGCGTACCTCCCGAAGGGGATACATGCAGTAAGAACGCAACAAGATAAAATTGTGACCTTGAAATTCAACAACTTCAACCTAGGGGACCGCAATAATTACAGTATGCTCGTCCCTCATAGGTACTTGAATAGGATGAAGGGGAATAACTCGAAAATAATCACCCAACCATGGAATATGAACCTCACATAGTCCACCATCCTAAATGTGATGAAGATTCCACATTTTGGAAGGAACCATGAGGTTGACGCATGTGTTAATATCCTACTATCATGTTACCATGGAGGATATCTATGGCTAGATAGATGCATCACAGTTGATCCGACACTGATCCATAGGATCACTGGATTGAGCATACAGTGACCCGATTCACAAGACTTCTACCTAGGGAAGGTTGCAGACCACGCACTAGCACAGAGGATTAAAGACACATATGGCTATGTAGAAAAGGAGACACGAGGCTACAAGATCACTTCCATCCATAATGGCACAGTATGCCTGGCCTGCCAATTGATCGCAAGAAAGATGGTGAGAAATAATAGACCTACGCAGGTCATAGGGTTCGTTGTTGACCTTGTCAGAAAATGTGTAGAAGGACTCCAAATGAACTGGGCGAAGTACTTAGTCAATGGACTCGAATTGGATTACCACGAAGCTTAGGATCAGGTCTATGAGTTCCATTTTAGCTGGCAATTGATCCTCATAAAATTTACTTCTTGGGACATGACGGAAGGTGCGACCTTCTTGGATACTGATCCATTCGAGCCACTCCCAACGAAGTTCACCATGCTCTGATACTTGAGAAATATGGGAAAATAGTGGCATTCAAACACAATATTTCACAAATACTATCTCCATTTGAAGAGGGATATTGAGGCTATCCCTCGCATGATGTTGAACACCCTGCACTGGTTCAGACCCCTCATGAAGTTCCATATAGATCGACACTTTATTTATATCACTATGCGTGCAGATGAGAATAAAGAATATCTTCAATCATACTATAAGCTTACAGAGGAAGACATCGAGGAGATAACTAAGGACTGGTCTGCAGAGCTCCTTATCCCTACTAGCCCCATACAAATTTTTGATCCCAAACTAATCGGTATCTCGGAGGAAACTAATGAAGAATGTGACACACCTAGAACCAACAGAAGGAAGAAGACTGAAGAGGTACAAAACTTGAGCAGCACATCATAAGAGACCACCTCAGAATCACCGGGACGAGGAGGTGATGACGAAGTAGATAAAGAAGAGACCAATGGAAAAGATGATCAACAGAAGAAAGGTAAACTAACACCTCCTAGGGATCCTATTGATGAGGTTGATCCCTCTAAGAAAAGAAAGGTTCCCCTCACAAAAACAACCTCGAGGAAGAAATCCAGAGCTAGTAATACCAAGTTACAAACTGTGCTCATGCTCGATGACTTCGACTTCATCATCACAGTCGTATCATATGCTTCGTAGGATATTATGCAGAACACTGAAGCCAAGAAAGAAACCATGTATGATAGGATTCATACAGAACTTAGAGGGGTATAGTAGACCATTCACTCTAGTCACGCAATATCCATTGCGCCCCTACCATCAGAAGAACCAGAGTTGGGAGACGAACCCACCCAACTCCACAGAATAGATGATGTGACCGAAGCTCACCTTTGTCGAGTGAAAGAAGAGAAAGAATAGGCTACAATGGCCCTGAAGCAAGAACAAGAGGAAGTGCTAGAGAAACGTTGATTTGCGCAATAGGAGAAGGATGACCTCCACACCAAGTTTGAATAGGAGAGAGCGCAGGTCAAGCAAGAGAGAGATCAATTTCTCGCAGAACATCTCAGAGTCAAAGAAGAAGTCAGCAGAGCACTTCGCTCTGTGACAGGCTTAGAGAAAAAGGCGAAAGAACCAGTGGAGCAGCAAGTAGCGTAGCTTGCAGAAGCTATCCATCAACTTCAATAGAGAATCACAAACCTAGATCTATAAACAGTGCCAAGTACCCTGCAGGACATGTGAGATCAAAGAGAATCCACTACCTAGAGTGTAGTTGAGAGGATTGGAGCATTCACTTTGGAATGTAAACAACTTAGTAGTAGAAGTGCACAAACCTACAAGCAACTTACTGAAGACCCTGAACTAAAGGCACTGGAGTCACAGCTCCAGGAGGAAAATCAGCAGGCAACGACAGTATAGGAGTAGTTGAAGCTCCTATCAATAGTTGAAAGGATGAAGAAATCCCAGGAATAGTGGACTTCTAAACAACATGTCCACACCATACAGAGCAAAGTCATGGAAGTAACTCAGAGGCTCCAACTAGTCCAGGATGAAGCGTGCCAATGTTTTGAGGATATTTAAGGCCGAAGAGAAGAGATGGAACAAATAGTCATTGCAGTCAAACAACACTTAGAGGGACCTATCAACGAAGAAAATATCCAAGAGTTCTCTGAGAAAGAGGCCTTGGCGCAACAATAGGTCGAAGCAGCTTGAGCCAAGGTCAAGGATTTTGAAGTAGAGCTACCTAGACCAGAGTGACTCAGGATGAGTCACAGGTGAGCATTGAGGGCCTGTTGGCCCTTGACCATGTTTTGAGGATCCTTGGTCATGTTTGACCTATTTTGGAACTTTGACAGGCTCTCGAAGGTGGATCACAAGTCAAACGGAGATCACAGGATCTCATCCCCTTGTTTAGGTATTTTTGGGTTTTGGGTTATGTAACGGGAATGGGGATGTTGGCCCATGGGTTTACCCATGTTTAGGCCTCTTTTGTAATGTATAAATAGATATCTAGGCAATGTAAGATAGCGGTGAATGGGTGATGCTAAGTGCGAATGCAAATGTGTGATACCAAGTTCTAAGTGCAAGTGATAGTTGTACATGATTTGTTCGTGTTGTGTGAGATTCACAAGGCTAAGTGAAAGTGATAATAAGGGATTGAGTAGAAGCTTTGTGTTGTAACCTAACTTGGGGAAGGAGTATCTGGAAAGGTACGCGCAGATCTCCTGTCATATGCAGAGTAGGATCTTGAGGCTCTGTGCATGTACAAGATTGATAGAAGATAATAAAAGAGAAGAAGAGTTGGTGCACGTAGCCCCAGGATGGGGGTGAACCACGTATATCCTTTGTTGTTATGCTTTGTACGATGTATTGATGTGTTTACTTTCTTAGTGCTTTGGCATAGATAAATGATAGATAGATCTATTGATGTTTTGTGCTTAATAATATGAATAAGTGATAGATCTAACCAATGTGAATGTGATTAGTGCTTGAATATACTAGATCTGGGTGAATACTATGATGCTCTGTGATTAGGTTTTTAACTGCGAAGTAGACATTGGTTAAATATTGATGAAATATAACTACTAAGTGATTTGATAAAATATTGTGATCACAGATCTGTTTCCTAGCTAAGGTTGCAGACACTCAAGTCTTGCAACCACCCTTGCCTCTACCTTGGGTGAGACTTCATCTGCTTCGCAGGTGTTACCAAAAGGGCCGGTAGTTAGGGTTTTGTTGGTGCACTCTTGAGAAATGAACCCTTGGTCTGCCCCTGTGCCAACATGGGTTTACTTAACTTGGTATATCTTCTTTCAATATTTTGAGGTTCCTGTTGTTGTTTTTTTTCTTGGATATTTTGATTTTCTGGCACCTCTAGGTTTCATTTTCTATAATCTCATCAAGCATTGTGTATTGTGTGTTTTCCTTTTCCTATTTCATTGTCTGCAGCTGATCTTTGTACATGACCTTCCCATTGAATACCACATCTCTACTCCTAATTATTTAGTGATTTTCATAATCCCATAAGTGATAACCAAAATCATTAACTCCATATAAAATAAAAGTATGCTTCTTGTATTTCTCCTCAATCTTTGTTCTATTTTCTTTATCAATATGGACAAAAGATTCACAACTGAAAGTCTTAAAAAATGTGTAGTTTACCTTTTTTCCTGTCCATGACTCCTATGGAATGCCACCATCCAAGGAAATTAAAGGCCCTATGTTTATTAAGTAAACAATAGTATCCATAGATTCTTCCCAAAAGTGTAAGGGAAATATTTCATGAAATCTCGTACTCCTTGCACACTCCATGATTGTCATGTTCATCCTTTCTAACACACTATTTTCTTGTGGTGTTCCTGTAGTTATCTTCTCTTTATGAATCCCATGGTATGAAAAATAAATATCAAACTCCTTGCTGCAATATTCTCCTTCGTTGTCTGATCTAAGACACTTCAACTTATTTCATGTCTCATTCTCAACCAAAGATTTCCATTTCTTAAAGGTATAAAAAACATCATATTTTTTTAATGAAATAAACCCATGTTTTCCTAGTTGCATCATCAATAAAAGTAACATAATAATAATATCCACCAAGAGATGATTCCCGAGCCATTCCCCATGCATATGTATGCACAATATATAACTTTTCACTCTTCTTTTCCTTCCCAACTTTGAGGAATCTGACCCTCTTTTCTTTTCCATAAACAAAATGCTCAAAGAAATACTAATCAACATTTTTTAAGTATGGCAACAAATTCCTTGAGTGGAGAATGTGCATCCCCTTTTCACTCATGTGAACAAGCCTATGGTGCCATAATGTTTTACTTTCTCCCATGTAAACTAAAGCAATAGAAGAATCAACATTACCAATACATAAATACAATGTACCTACCTTCTCTCCTTTTGCTATTACTAGTGATCCTATAGTGACCTTCCACGAATTTCTCATAAATGTAAATTCACAAACTTCGGTATCCAACTGCCCAGTTGAAATTATATTTCTTCTTAATTCAGGAACATGATTCACCCCTTTCAACAACCATTGGTTTCCATTTTGTAATTTTATATGTATCTTACCCTTTCCAACAATTTTACATGGTTTGTCTTCACCTAGATAAACCTATCCAAAATGACCTCGACCATAATCTTGAAAATATTTCTTATGGGGTGTGGCATGAAATCAAGACCCAGATTCTACTACCCAAGAATCAACAATATTATCTAATAAAAGGATTAAATCATCTTGCAACATATCACCTGTTACATTTGATTCATTTTTCTCCTGTTGTCTATGTCCTTGTTTTCCTTTGAGAAACCAATGATCTTTCTTCTTGCTTCATTTTTTCCTACACCAACAACATTCCAATCTCTCTATGGATTTGGATCTTCCCTTCTTAGACTTTCCATTATTCCTTGGACTCTTTCCTCTCTCCCTTTATCTTCCTTTGTTCTCCACAGTCAAATAATTACTTGTAATATCCCCAATATAATGGGTTGGGATATTATGTCCTCCCGTGCAATAAATGTTCTTGATGCTCTAATCTGGTTGAAACATTCACAAACAATTTGCATGTAATCTACTAATAGACATTTTGTTAAACATATTGCATGTAATACAAATACACCAAAAACAAAAGGGACAATAGGTGGTATTTTATTATGAATGAAGATTTGAATACAACAATCCAATGGATATTATTGTAACACCCCAGGTTTTGAAATCCCATTTTAAATAATGTATTGTTATGATGCTGAGACGAAAAAGTTCCCCAACAATTATTAAAAGGCCTTTGTTCCCAAGACATGTAATGTTTTTATCATTATTAATAATAAATACATCGATGGTTGCTAGACGAACAAGGACTAGAGTTACATGGGGCTATGATTCCACAAGGGAGGGGGCTTGAGAGGCTAAATTTGTATTCCTATGTTAATTAACTTTTTTCCTAAAGGGGGGGATCTATTACGTGAGATTCTTGGAGAGGCCAGGAGGTTCTTGATTTCCCCACGAACACACTTAAACCCGCCCCTGGTCCGATTGTGGGGTTGGTCCTTGGATTGTTTGCTCTGTCACCTTTTTGTTACTTCATTCTTACCCTCATGCACTCCCATGCACTTACCTCCTCCATCCATCCTCACCTGCGTATTCGTCTCAGGAAGGGGGACCGAACTACAAAACAATTAGCCACAAGATAGTTGGTTGTAGTGGTCATTGGTGTGATCCAGTTGTGCCTTGAGGACTGCATGTCTAAGATACAGTGGTCGGTGTCTAGCATGGCTCACAATTGCGATTCCTGAGAGTTCCAACGTTGATATTATGTACTAGTTGCATTGGAGGCCCAAATAAGGAGAAGGACTGCCCGAGGGATTACATGGTAGAGAAAGGTGGAGGTCCATTCTCTTGGGTGGTGCAAGTTGGGTAGAAGAGAGTTGGGTACTTGGATTGTTGTGAGTGCTGGGAAGCCTGTGAGTGCTTGAGAGCTGACTGGTTTGGGAAGCCAAGTTCACTCTAGAACCATCCTTGTGGATTCATATCCCTAGCTCGGAGGTGACGTTGCTGTTGAGATTTGGAGTAGTAGTGTCTACGGTTGGGTGGAACTTCCTTGGTCTACAACCAGTTGGTGTCATCTTTCATAAAGATAAATTCTCTCTGTTGTAATATTATTATCTGTATATGAATGTTTTTTCATTGTATATTTAATTATCATAAATTGAATCTTTAGAACATGCATGTTTGGTGGATATTGTTGTGCATATCCTTAATTCTATTATCTTATGAATCTTTATTAAACAAAGAAAGTATCGGTATGAGAAAGAAGTCCAAGGGTGGGATTTCAGGTAGCATACCCTGACCTGTGGCTAGATGGGTATGTTATATATTGGTATCATAACTTCTGGTTGAAACATCGGGCCGGTATGGGCTGGGTCTGTTGGTCAGAGTCTTGTGATCGAGATCGAACTCTGACCATGAAATTAAAAATCCCAGGAGGAATTGCATTGCAGAAGCTACGTAGGAGACATAATGTCATAGATCCTCTATAAGGGTTCAAAGGATCGTGATCGTTCTTGTTGAATTCAGGAGTGATCGCCACTATAGGATCAAGAGAGATCTGGGATCGTTGGATCAGAGGACATGCGAATAGGGTTCATCCAATAAAAATGAAGCAAGGTTAAGGTTGTGACTATCGGATCCCATTGGAGAGTGAGATCAAAAACCAATAGGCATTGCGGGGAACCAAGTTTCATGGGAGTTAATTTCGCAAGGAGGTCCCGCAATCCAAACCATGGTTTCGCCAAGGGGTTACATGTTAGCATCATGATAATTGTGGGGTGAAAATAAGGTTACTCCAAACCATCGATTCTCCCCCCCACAAATTGAAATTCATGTAGCATTGTGACATGTTAGCGCTCGAGTGACAAACCTCCAAAGAGCCGAAGTAGTTGGGAATCATCGATCCGTAGGAGGACACGTGTCCATCGATCGCATTCTCCGGATAAAACACTCTAGGAAAAAGTGAGCGAGGAGGGGTTTTGAAGTTTGAGAGTTTCAAAACCCAAAGACCCGAAGACCCAAAAGGATATTGACCATCGATATGACAAGAGCCACACGTCACCAGATCCAGGGCTTTGAATGAAATCCAATGGGGCCAGACAAGTTTTGAAAATTGATATTTCCAAAGTCTGGAGTCCCGAAGGAATCATAGTCGTCGATCCGTGAAAGAAAAATGTTAAAGGATCATCGACTTCGGGTGGAAGTAATCCGAGAGAAAGTGCAGGAGGGAAGTTTGAAACTTCTGAAGCCTGAAGACCCGAAGAGATCCACAACCGTCAATCTATGGGAAGACACGCGTTGACAGATCATGAACTCTGGGTAAAATCATTCTGGGAGGAGGCAAGCAAGGAAAGTTGATACTCCCGAAGCACGGAGTCTCGAAGTGGATCTTGATCATTGATCGTGAAGGAGGATGAGGACTGTTAATATAGTCCTGGTTAAAGGTTTCAAAGTCCCAAAGCTCCAGGCAAGATCGTTTTCAGCTAAGCACAAGGTCATGGCTATGGTTGTATGTAGGTTGAGAGCTAAGGGAAGGAGGGATAAGGGCCGAATTGGTTGTCTCTGAGACAGAAAAATGTGAAGGAAGGGTTTAGCCGTGGTTTCTAGTCATGGTCACTTGGGAAGGTGGTTTGAAGGAAGTGCCTGTGTTGGATGAATTTCTGTGTCAGCCCAGGGATAACATGACACTGTTATTTTCGGAGAATGGGGATATGATCTCCATGAACAAAAACAAGAAAGAGACCTATAGCATGGTTTGGAAATTTTTTTTTATCATATGCATAACAAAATGGTCACTTGCACATTTTGCAGAATTAATAGGCTTAAGAACATCATATCAGGATGCGTATTGAGGAAATGGAATAAGGTGAGGGAGTCTTCAATCATGATAAGGAGGTTGAAGGCTAGAATACGATGGTTGGTAATGCAGAGACAGAGTTGTTGTTGGGAAATTATACCCTTCAGACTAACAAGCTAGGGCTTAAACTTGCATGCAGATCATGACCCTTAAGAAATTACTTTTAACCTTCTATCCCAAACCTAAAACCATTTTTCACATGCAAACATGGAAAGAACCAACTAACCTTTTTATCGATGCTTGGTGTAGATCCTCCGTTGCGC
Organism: Picea engelmannii; assembly: GCA_009831015.1. Classification (NCBI taxonomy): domain Eukaryota; kingdom Viridiplantae; phylum Streptophyta; class Pinopsida; order Pinales; family Pinaceae; genus Picea; species Picea engelmannii. The sequence continues at coordinate 259,688 of ML777189.1, forward strand.
TTTATCTCCTTGCTTCTGCTGCTCCTTCCAAAGACGATCCTGCAATCAAGACAAAAACACTATGCATGCATGCTATTTTTCTACTAGAGGGTTAGAGATTAAGAATAAATCAAATAAAATATATAAGACTCGTACATTGGGACGGGAAAAGTATTCTTTATTAATCTCAAGATGAATCAACTTACAATGATAATAGAGACCAGCCACCGTTCCTCGATCCTGATCCTGGGCTCCTCCTCTTCCTTGTCCTCCAACTACTTTGCTTGAATTCTGTTTAGGCTTAAGAAAATGCTAAAGGGTTGGGACAAATGGATTCGGCAATTGGGCAGAGTTTCTTTGCTATCTTTTTCCTCTTCCAAATAGTACCCCTACCCCTTCTTTTATAGGCTAGAAGGAGCTAGGGTTTTGCATGAACTCTTGGCCATGCATGGCTGGGAGTTTCAGTTAACTGACCCAAATATTTTCGTCTCGTCGACAACTTTCCTGTTTTTGTGCTTTTTTAGGTAAACGCGGGCTGTAGTGGGCCAGCCCGCGTTCCAACGCATGCAGTAGTGATCCTGCCAGCGTTCCAACGCGCCCAATAATGGGTTAGGGCGTGGGTTACCTAATTTAAGAGGTTTTTCAAGGTTTTATTCAGCATGGCTTTGGCAATGAAGGGAAATGAGTTGGCCTGATGCCAGGTAAGCATGGATGGTGCAATTTAGGGTTATAACAAGAGTCCAACAGACGCAAGGAAAAAGGAGAGCAGGAAACGTTGATAGAAATGGTAAGAAGCTTGAATATGGAAGTGTAGAGCTACAAAGAAGACAACGAGAGACTGATGAGAGAGAAAATTCAGATAAATGCTCGAGTGTTGCAGAGCTTGGATCAGTTGCCGAGGTAAACTAAGAAGGGATCAAAATCAAATCAAGAGGAAGAAGGCAGGTGTTATGAAAGGAGAAATGATCGTGGAATAGATGGTTATTCCAGAAGTGCTAGCAGAGCTCATGGACACCACTCACCTCCTTACTCAGAAAGAAATCTTTGTGCATCATATGATCCCGTAAGAATCCCAGAGGTGTCCCCTGTCATGCAACAAAGAAGGAAACAAGAGGTAGATAGTTTGAAAGGAGAGTTGAGGAAGCTCAAGCCACCTTCCTTTGATGGTGAAAGAGAAAGGGAAGATGATACCAAAGCATGGCTACTTGGGATCAGGAGATACTTTCATTTGCATAACTATTCATCAAACCTGGAAGCCAAGATTTCCACCTACCATTTACATGGGAAATTTGTAGTGTGGTGGGACCAACTGAAGCAAGTGGAGCATGTTAATGAAATTAGGATCACTTGGAAATAGTTCAAGAAGTAATTCCAGAAGGAGTACCTCTCAGATCATTTCTATGACAATAAAATGTAGGAGTTATTTGAACTCAGATTGGGAAGCATGACTATGGCCGAGTATGAGAATAATTTCTTGGGATTGTTAAAGTATGTCAGGTTCATTGGTGATGATAAAGTAAAAATACAAAGATTTCTAGGCGGATTGCCAAACTTTTGTAAGGAAAATATCAAGTATGATGAAACAAACACCTTGACTGAAGCCATCAGGAAGGATAAATACATGTATGAGCAAGGCCAGGGAAGAGAATCCCTATAGAAATATTGGAAGGAAAAGAATAATGTGAAGTCCGATCAAAGGAGGAAAGGATTCAAACCTCCCTTCAATAGGAATGAGCCTAATAGAAACCACCAAGATTAGTATGCTAAGGGAGATTTCAAGAAGGAAGATTCCTTGGGAAAAAGGGGATGACCACCAATCCAATGCTGGGGATGCAAGGAAGATCACCTGTACAAGGATTTCCCACACAGAAAAGACAGAGTGAAGACTTTGCACAACATCCAAGAGGCTAAAATAGTCGAAGATATGTGAAGAATCTATGCAGCTTTAAATGATCGACAAGCAGAGTACCAGTCCAATATGATCGAGGTGGAAGGTAAGATCATAAATCAACCTGTTTCTATTTTGATTGATTCAGGAGAAAGCAATTGTTACATTGATCCTAAGATAGTGGATAAACTACATTTGGAGAAAAGTAAAATTGGAAAAGAAAGTTTGGTTCAGTTAGCCACTGGAACCAAAAGAAGAATCCATGATATGGTTAGAAGCTATTCTATAAGTATTAATGGTGTGAATACTAGTATTGATCTAAATATCATACCATTGGGGTCTTATGATGTTCTTATTGGGATGTATTTGTTGGACAAGCATCATGTTGTCCTAGATTGTCATAACAAGACATTTACATGTCTTGATGGAAATGGAAAACAAAACATTGTGAAAGGAGTTCTAAGACCCATCTCTATAAGGGAGATTTCGGCCTTACTGCTGAAAAGATGTTTTAGAAAAGGATGTCAATTGTATGTAGCTCATGTGGAAGAGCCAGATAATACGAAGGGGCCAAGCCTTGAATATTTCTCGGTACTATAGGAATTTGAGGATGTATTCCAAGAAATACCCAGTTTTCCACCAAGAAGGGAGATACATTTCTCAATTGATTTAGTGCCAGGAGTTGATCGGGTGTCAAAAACACCTTACAGAATGAGCACACTAGAGTTTAAATAATTACAAATTTAGTTGGAGGGATTGTTGAAGAAAGGGTACATACGTCTAAGTGTTTCACCTTGGTGTTGTTGGGTATTTTACCCTACGGACTAGTAAGCTAGGGTTCTAAGCCTACATGCAGATCATGACCCTTCAGATTTAATCTTTATCCTTCTACCCAAAATCTCAACCCCTTTTCTCAGGCAAACACAGTAAGAATG
>ML777189.1:270075-290308 GCA_009831015.1 Picea engelmannii
TCTGATTCAAAGTGCTATTTCTGTTGCTATTTCGTGAATCATTTCTGTGTATTGTGAAGATTATGCTGGATATTTTACTGTTATTCTGTTATTTCTAGCATTTCGTTTCTATTCTGCATATTTTATATATCTGGTATCTTGCATGTACAAAGCTGGCAACCAGATTTTGTGGTCCATTTGAAATATTGGACATAATAGGGCCAGTTGCATACATGCTTGCATTGCCTACTTCCATGAATTTGCATAATGTATTTCATGTATATTTACTAAAGAAATATGTACATGATACTAACCATGTTATTGATTGGCATTTGATTCAGGTAGAGACGGAGGGAGATTTTCAAGTTCAACTAGTATGGGTATTGGACATAAAGGTAAAAATGATTCAGAATCGAGTTATAGAGCTAGTAAAATTTCAGTGGACCTACTACGGTCCTGAATATGCTACCTAGAAGCATGAACATGTCATGTGGGCAGAGTACCCGCAGATTTTTGAATAAATTTGAGATTTTGATCTCTGTTTTGTATATGCACTGAGGACAGTGCCAAAATAAGGGGGAGGGGATGTAACACCCCAGTTTTTGAAACCCCGTTTTAAATAATGTATTGTTACGATGTTGAGAGGCCAGAGTGCCCAAACAATTATTAAAAGGCCAGTGTGCCCAAGACATGTAATGTTTTTATCATTATTAATAATAAATGAATCGTTGGCTTCTAGAGAGACAAGGACTAGAGTTATAGGGGGCTATGATTCCATAAGGGAGGGGGCTTGAGAGGCTAAATGTTTATTCCTATGTTACTTACCTTTTTTCCTAAACGGGGGGATCAGTTACGTGAGCTTCTTGGGGATGCCAGGAGGTTATTGATTTCCCCACGAACATACTTAAACCCACCCCTGGTCTGATTATGGGGTTGGTCCTTAGCTTGTTCTCTCTGTCACCTTTGTGTTACCTCATTCTTACCCTCACGCACTCCCGTGCACTTACCTCCTCCATCCATCCTCACCTTCGTATTGTTCCCAGGAAGGGGGACCAAACTACAATAGAATTAGCCATGGGATAGTTGTCTATAGTGGCCACTGGTGTGATCCAGTTGTGACTTGAGGCCTGCATGTCTAAGATGCAGTGGTCGGTGTCCAACATGGCTCACAGTTGCCAGTCCTAAGAGTTCCAACATTGAGAATCTGGACCAGTTGCATTGGAGGCCAGAATAAGGAGAAGGACTTCTTGAGGGACTGCATGGAAGAGAAAGGTGGATGTTCATTCTCTCAGGTGGTGCAAGCTGGGTAGAATAGAGTTGGGTACTTGGATTGTTGTGAGTGTTGGGAAGCCTGTGAGCGCTTGAGAGATGACTAGATAGGGAAGCCAAGTTCACTCTGGAACCATCCTTGTGGATTCATATCCCTGGCTCGGGGGTGATGTTGTTGTTGAGATTTGGAGCAATAGTGTCTACAGTTGGGTGGAACATCCTTGGTCTGCAGCCAGTTGGTGTCATCTTTCATAAATATAAGTTCTCTCTATTGTGATATTATTATCTGTGTATGAATGTTTTTTCGTTGTACATTTAATTATCGTAAATTGAATCTTTAGAACATTCATGTGTGCTGGATATTGTTGTGCATTTCCTTAATTCTCTTATCTTATGCATCTTTATTAAACAAAGAATGTATCGATATGATAAAGAAGTCCAAGGGTGCGCTTGCAGGTAGCATACCTCGGCATGTGGTTGGCTAGATATGTTACAATTATGGAAGCTACAATACATCAATGGAAAACATACAATACAAGACAAAAAACATGGACTCGTTCCATGGCCTCCTCAAAAGATGAGATCAAACCCTCCAAGTGCCACAACCTCTCCAATAAAATCAGTACAACCTAAAATTTAAAACAAACCCAAGATGAAGCTCCAATGAACATCCTGGATGGATCCTCCTCCCTATCTAGCTAGTGTAAATATTGCACCACTGAAACAAGACCAACAATGGAAGGGTTTTTTTAAACCCTAACGAAACAATGGTTCCAAGATCACCAAACAAGAGATCAATAAAATAATAATCCCAAGATGAAGCTCTACCCATCCTTTTATCATTCCTCCATGACTTCTAAAATTTACCCCTTTTTTACTAAATCAAATATGACTCATTTGACTAAATAAAGTATGAACCTTATTCCCCTTTTACTTTCACTTTAAGATTAAAAGTCAATTTTAATAACGATTAAGTAAATTACTAATCTAAAGTAACTTTATTTCCTTAATGTCACTTTAAATGCATAACAACTCCTAACTAGGTGACATTAAATAACCATTTTTCTTCACTGATGAGCCACATAAGTCATTTCCATTTCTCAACAAGGGAATAAAAAAATGGGGACATGAGAAATCCTCCCTTCCCAAAGATTGTTTGTCCTTAATAAATTCCATCACACCCATAGGGAAATGAATCTGAACCAAACTGAAACTAATGATGATCCTTAGATCCCAAATCCATATGAAATATGCACAACTCCTACCACCCACAATATTGTCCTACAATGTGATAAATGTTAGAATATAATGGATGTGCTCATTTTACCATTGACAATATCTCTATTTTCACCCAACCATAGGCCGAAGCCACCCTCTGAGCACCTTAACCTTGACAAAGAATCACTCTGGAAGAAAACCCTAGGCTAGATAGCCAAAAAAAGGGTAGTGCACCTTTCCCCAAGGATAGCGCACCAACAAGAGCTGATTAGATAGTCCAAACCCTAGCCAAGAGATAGTCCAAGCGTAACTTCTAGCTACAGTAGCTGCAACGGAAACTCTCCTCCAAACCTGCGCAAAAACTGGGCAACTGTAGTGCCCACAAGTGCTTCTCTGCAATTATGAGACTGCTTGCCAGAATGAGAACTGGCCTCCTATATTTATACTAATTCTAGCTAATTGCATGGGTTGACTTCTCATTCTGGGTATCTGTCTTTTCAATATATAATATTATTTCTGGTCGACTTCTTCTCTTGGAGGCTAATAACCTAATATAAATTATCTTCTTGAGCCGAAAAGTCTTCTAGGGTTATTATCCAACTCATTAGGGTTTCTTCTTGCTTCCTGGAGTATTTTATCCTTGTCAGGTTTGCACGTGGAGGTAAATACCTCCCGCAGCTACCATAATATCAACACTCCCTACTAGCTAGGGAGGTATTACAGGTAATGGTCTTGAGCACAAAACATACCATTCACCCTGTAGCATCAACATAGTTATATAGTCTAGATCATGACTAGATCATGAGTACCATCATCATCAGTTGCATCATCTCTCAAAACCATATTCTATCTGAGTAATCAGACATGATGTTCACTCCACAGAGTGATACAAGAGTCATTCTTCTAATCTAGAAGAGTAAATGTTCTGAACCATTTTCTGTCTGAAAAATCTTTGTTCATCATTCATCTGGCTGATAATTATTTCCAATAAATTGTTGATAGTATTCAAGGAAATCAGAACAAAAATAGAACACAATTGTTTCTATCCATAGTAATACATAACTACAATCAAGTGGTACACTACCACACCAAGTAACACACAAGTACTTGATCAACAATGTATAGTCACGAATAGTGGAACACATCCACCACAGTAGTATACATATACTATCATACAGTCTTCATAACAATCATATGATATCAACCTGCCCAGAAACAATGTTATGATATAAACTGAATCATTTGGGCCAATATTTCACTCACACCTGTGAGATCTGAAAGAATATCTGCCAGGGATGATTTTAAGGATGGAAATTTGTTTTAAAATGTAGAAACCTTGGCGAATCTTACTAATCCTTCATATGCCAACTATAAATGTTTTGCGATATTTTTGTAAAAATATTCAAATTTATAAGGATTTTATATAGTTTTTATAAAATTTTGGCGATTTTTAAGGTAAAATAATTTTATCCTATAGAATTTGGGCGAATAATTTTTAAAATAGCGAATGTCGTTTTTGGAAAAACCATGGAAAATTAGCCCATGAGCGAAATTTAGCCCCTAAAATCATCCATGATATCTGCCCTCAGAGTAGAACAATGAGATATCTCGACTATTCTTCTCAAGCAAGGAAGAATAATTTTCCTGCCTTTTGAGCCTGGACCATTCCCCACCCTGGGCCATTTCTCCTACACTAATCAAAGTGCACCCTGGAGAGAATGTATAAACCCTAAGAAATGATTGTCTGGAATAGTTCCTCTATTAACCACAAGAAGAAAATATTTTCTAGTATCAACCTCCAAAATGGACCATTCCTCATGTTAACCACAATGAGAAATCATTTTCCAGTGAGGCGGGCTAGTCTTCTTGAGTAACCCTCAAGAAGAGAGACTACCCTAGACCACTTCCCATGTTAACCACAATGGGAAGTTGATGTCTATGATACATCAACAATTTGGACCATTTACCATGTTAACCACAATGGGAAATCACTGTCCGTTAGAAATCTCAATCCACTTTCCAAACTGGAAAGGAAGTTTCTCATCCTGGACCATTTTTCGAACTGAAAAAAAAATGACTTTCCATAAATCAATACATATCATTTCTCCCTCCCAACCTGGGAGTCATCTCGTCCTTTTTCAATAAGGAAGTCGTCTCCATGAGCTCCATCTTGAGTATGCAAACTCTTTCATTTTGGACATAAGATTTATCAAAATGTCTGCTTATATGCTCATATGTGGAGATATGTGATGGAGAACCTCTTTCTCCTTTCTGAAATTTATCATGGAGAATGTAATGCTTGATTTCAAATGTACTTCGTTTTGGAGCACTGGTTTTCTCTAAAGGATTCATGTAGCTCTAATCAATAAAGTATATCATTGTTGGAACACTGGAACATATCCATGTGGCACTTCTTCTATCATCATGAGATATGATCTACTGAGTAATCATCTTGATACAATACAGAGAATCTTCACCACGCTTCTGTTGTGCATTGGAGGTTCTTCACCAAGTTATCTTCTTTCATCTGCATACAAGGGTCTCTTTCTGGTATGCCTCAAAGTATTGAGTTTTCTCTTCATACTCTCTTTGTTCAATTGCTCTAGAGAATAGTCTTTGCATTTATCTGATGTAGAATTCCAACTCATGGATGTTGCGGATGATATAATGGCTCATGTAGAGATATGTCTGGTTTATTGGAACAAGTAATCATCATAGTCTTCTCCCTCCATATGGGAGAACCTCTAGTTCTATATCTTGCAATTCTTTTATTCATATGTCTTCCATACACTGTTCTTCATCATGACTTTCAGTTCCTCTACTTGATTTCTTTTATTGAGTTCATATCAAGCTGGAAATCTTGTGATTCTCGATACAATGACTGGTTGTTCTGGCTTCTCTTTAATTCTTGGAATATTCATGTTCTTCCTCGTGTTTTTATTTAGCTCTTGGGTCCATGGAGTTTCTTATAGATTCCATGCCCTAAATATTTCACTTATTTTTTTTATCAAAGGATCACGGATATGGATGGACAACCAGGGATACTTTAAGGCTTCTCGTCGAAGAATACTTCTTCTGAGGTTGAACTGAGCACGTACTATCTTTCATGGTTACTACCATGGATATATACTTTATCATCTTCAATGGATCATAGGATTAGCTCCCTCCTAATCCTTGCTTCATGTATGAGTGCATATAATCAACTCCCTCCTTCTAACAAAGTCCACGCTTATGTCTGCATCCTTATTGTATTCTGCAATACATAATTGGCTCTGTCTATCTAACATATTCCATGCTTCTGTCTTATTGTCTTCTACAAAACGTCATAAGTCTTTCTCCAATTTCCTCTTGATTGCTGACTTCTTTCTGTCTTTTCTTCTTCTAAGTCTCTTCATGATTTATTCGGCTTATCTTGCAATAGTTTCCACATGATTTGCTTGATGTATTTCATTCTTTTATGTATTGTCCAATGATATCAATCCTTATCTTGTTGTTCTTCCATCGGTATAGTTCTTCTTGGAATTCATTATCTTCCAGGAGATAGATATACAAGATATGTACAGAGACGATGAAAACAAGATATGTACAAGAAATAAGAAGAGTATTGTTACCTTTAGAAGAAGAAGTCTCTTTCATCCTTCTTGGTCTTCTTTGTAGGTTCCTTTTCTTTAGAAACTAATGCTTCGTGTGTCCCCTTCCTTTTCTTTAGCTCAGGACAACGATTCTTGTAGTGACCATACTTTTGACAGTTGAAGCATTGTACTTCTGAAATATCTTTCTCTTGATTTGGCTTCCTCCTTGAGCCAAACTTCCTTTTGTTCCTGAAATTCTTGAATCTTGTTGTGAAGGCTTGATCCTCGTACTTCTTTTGGGGTTTCTCTTTTGCAACGATCCTTGATTCTTCTTGAGCACAACAAGTCCAAAGTTCTTCAAATGTCGGATACTCCTTTCTTGTGTTCATTATTTGCGGCAAATGCATCCCACGTCTTGGGAAGAGCATTGAGTACTATGTTTACCAATTCCTTCTCTGAGATGATCTCTTCAATATCTTGTAGTTGATCTCTTAACTGAGAGATTATCACAAAATATGATGTTATTCTATTGTCATCATTCATCTTCATGTCACAGATCTCATTCTTCAGACTCATTACTTGTCCAATGTTTCTAACGAGAAGCAATTTATTAGGGCATCATACATCTTCTTTGATGAGTCAAGATGGGAGATCTAGGATTCCACTATGATACTCATAGCATTGATGTCACCATCTTTGAACTTCTCCATAGCTACAATGTTATGCGGTTCCTTCTCTTTTCCTTCTTTAAACTCTGGTTTCATGATCTTTTCTTTCATGATATCCAACACTTTATTCTTGGCAGGGATGAGATCAATCCTTGTCTTTCATGATCTGAAGTTAGAAGGTCCATCTAACTTATTCTCTGACTTCATAGAGTAATTCATGGATTCTTTGACTTGGTCAACCCTAGATTTGACCAAAAGCTTGAATTTCACATCTTGGATTTCTTAGAGTACCAGGAGATGCACTAGGCTAGGGTGCACTGATATATCTAGAGATTAGGTCAATCCCTTCATTTAAGGTGGCTCAACAAGAGGATTAGGGTTTCTACAACTGCACCTGCTAGTAACCCTAGTGGCAGTGCTATGGTGACTGCTCCTACTAGAAACCCTAGTGACAGTTCTTCAACGAGCTTAATATCCTTACGGCTATGTTTCCTTCCAATGGTTAGACTGAATGAAGGAGGTGTGGGCCCATAACCTGTTAGAATATAATGGATGTGCTCATTTTACCATTGACAATATCTCTATTTTCACCCAACCATAGGTCAAAGCCACCCTCCAAGCACCTTAACCTTGACAGAGAATCACTTCGGAAGCAAACCCTATGCTAGATAGCCAAACAAAGGGTAACACACCTTTTCCCAAGGATATTGCACCAACAAGAGCTGATCAGATAGTCCAAGCCCTAGCCAAGAGATAGTCCAAGCATAACTGCTAGCTTCAATAGCTGCAATGACAACTCTCCTCCAAACCTGCGCAGAAACTGGGTAACTACAGTGCGCACAAGTGTTGCTCTGCAATTCTGAGATTGCCTTCTAGAATGAGAACTAGCCTCCTGTATTTATACTAATTCTGGCTAACTACCTGAGCTGACTTCTCATTCGGGTATCTTTCTGTTCAGTATATATTATTATTTATGGCCGAATTCTTCTCTTGGAGGATAATAACCTAATATAAATTATCTTCTTAAGTTGACAAGTCTTCTAGGGTTATTAGAAAACTCATTAGGGTTTCTTCTTTCTTCCCAGAGTATTCTATCCTTGTCAGGTTTACACGTGGAGGTAAATACCTCCTGCATTTGCCATAATATCAACAATAACATTAGGGGCCCCATGAAGGCCACCTATCAGTAGAGTAACCGAATACTGTGAAGAATTAGTATACTCTCCATAGAATGTCCCACCTATGGAACTTATCCACTTTTCGATATGAATAGGATCTTGAAAGAAACAACTCGCTCTCCCATCTATACATGTTGCCAAAATATCAACCATTAAAATCCGAGGGTCCAATGCTATCACTAGAAAGGACTCATCATGTTGTTGTTGCACCACTCTGATCATAAATATTTGATCCTCTTTCCTAAACTTTATCCTCCACACCTGCATCCATAAGCTATGAAGACTCAAAGCATCATTCCTACTAACAAGGATCATATCTGACCAATATACCTCACTTGTTGACTCAATCCCGAGTAGTGTAAAAGAGACTAATCCAAACCATAACATATATACCTCATCATATCTCCTCATGTTTCTTGTAAAATTAAGTTTACCCAATATTGACAATGGATTGAATATGTCAACCATAACAACTCTAAAAGTAGACATCCAGGAGAAGTCTATGTGGCTACAAACTGATAGGGCATCCATGACACCTAGTCTCCAAGTATCAAAGGGGAAAGCCCTAATACTCCAACACTCCCATATTGTTGCAATCATCTAAGCACCATTTTGACAATCTCCTAACACATCCTCAGCCAAATCCCTCCATGCAAAAAAAATAATCCCACAGGTGGTAAAGTCATCAAGATCCCAAGCTAGCATGTATGATGTGAATCATCCTCTACTCATAACACTAGTTTGTAAGGTGATAATGTAAGAACCCACCTGAATTATCCCGATGAGACAATAAATCGTAAGATACATAGTCTCAGTCAACTTCTTAGAAGACCATTGCTCTGAGAAAACACTCCTAAGCCTCCCAAAAGTAAACTCTGAAAAGTCAAAATCTGTGAGCTCTCCTCTCTAATAGTGGATGAACTATCCAACAATGTATCCCTGAGTTCCTAAACTAATCCCACAAAGGAACCAACATGTTGAATTTTCGCCACTCTGAACATCACCATCCAACCAATGTTCCCAATCTACATCATCCTCTCCTTGAACCCAAAACTGAACTTTTTGAAGGGACTGAAACCACTATCCTGAATCCTCTCCTACAAAGGTGTCTTAGTGAAATATAAATTTTTAAATTCATTGTTGGCCTTGAGTTTTTCTGGAAATATAGAGAAAGTCTCATCCTCCTCTCTCTTGATGTCCCAAAAATAAAGTAGACCAATCATTTTCACAACTTTGTCACTCATCATCATCTGGATCAATCTATCACTCAGATGACTTCCTAGATCCCATCACCAAATTAGAAATCCAACACTCCCAATACATGCTAGTTGTTTTTGTTCCATATTGGTAATCATCATAATCAAAATGATCCAAGTCCATGGTACTCCATCGTCTGATCGAAACCAAGTAATAGGAATCAACCTTTTTCTTGTTGGTATGTTCGACTCTTGCCAAAATGCACTGGGAAATTTGTTATCCAGATCATTGTCAGTGTACTCATGTAACCTATGGAGTCTAAACACCTCCCTAAAGAACTAATTTTCTAATTGTGATGCCCCGTACTCTAATGAAGTACCTAAAATGTAGTCCCTACCATGCACCTATGGTATACCTATATCGCCATATGTCTACACTCTTTCCAACATCTATCCTAAAATGAGTGTAGATCTCCATAATCTGGTTGGATAGGTATGCCCTAACTCATTATACCAAAAATTCATGCACTCCCTCATATTCCTCAACACATCCCCCTTGAGTCCCTTCCATGAGAACCTCTCTTTGATCTTTTGATAAGTCTGGAAGTAGGCATGATATCCTGTCAAAGGTGAATCGTGCATAGCTCTCATGATATCCTCCCTAAGTGAATACTGATGGAATAAGTATATGGTACCTCGATAGTATATGATATCATCCACCATTGTCCTATACTCAATCCCCAAATCAATTGGTGCATATAATTCCTTGTTGGTTGGTCCACAAGGAATTTTCTCAACTACCTCCTCTGTAGCTAAGCCTTGAGCCAAAAGAAATGAATCATGATCCTTGCAATCTGAAATAGGTGCACAGTCAAAACCCTTTGTTTCAAACCTATCCTCAAACACATACAAATCTGAATGCTCCCCGTGCAGGATCATCACAAGAGACTTCTCCCTGACCAATAACTATTCCTCCAAATCTTAAAACGCTAAGGTATTTTGTTCAATTTCACCACCATGTTGAGGTAGAATCACATCCTAATCAAAATCAACATCATAAATGAGATATGGTGTTGAATCCTCATCATGCATAGGTGTTATCATGCTTTAACTACTCTCAACATAATCATCGTAACAGTGAAATATGTTGGATCCTTTCCATCGACTAATTGTCACATCAACTCATAGTCATCACGAGATGCTTCCTCCTCATATTTTAATGATTCATCATAGGTATACCCATCAAACACACTATTTTCATCAACCTCACTAGATAGCTCATAAAATGTATCATGGTTTGTTGTTTGGTCTTCCTTTATGCACACATCCTCAACATGGCTAGATGAATGCTCCTCCACCTATCCTTCATACTCTTTTCCATTTAATTTTTTTCCTGTTCCTTTAAAGAAATACTCATCCACCTTCGAGGGACAAAATCTGTACTTGAGGGTTGTTGGAATAGGGCTAGACCTAGGGTTCAATGGTTCAACAACGCACCAAAAAAACCCTAACTATCGACCCTTTTGGAAACACCTACGAAGAAGATGAAGACTCACCCGAGGTAGAAGTGGGGGGGGGGGGTTAGTACTCCAGTGTCTACAACTTAGATGGAACACAGATATGTGATCATAATACTTAATAGAGAAGTTAGTAGTTAACATTCATTAGCATTTAACCCTTATTCACATCACAGGTAAAACCCTAATTATAGAGCAGTGCAGTATTCAACAAGATCTAACACACCCAAGCAATTAGCGCTTATAAATAGAATAGATCTATCATTCATTCAGATTACTAAGAACTAAGCTACTATATCAGATGCATCTAACATACATAAAGATGAAAACACTAAGCATAAATCACATCAATCACACAAAGAAACCATAACATAGGATATATGTGGTTCACCCCCAATGTGGGGCTACGTCCACCAACTCTTCGTCTTATTTATTATCTTATGTCAATCTCCTTACATGCATAGAGCCTCAAAATCAACTCTTCATAGGATAGGAGATCTATGTGCACCTTTCCAGATCCTCCTTCCTCGAGCTAGGCCACAACACATATCCTTTACATGACCTCTTACAATCACTTCCACTTAGCTCTGAAGTTCTTACACAGTATGCACAGAGAATTCACAACTATTTGCACTTAGCTAACATTAGCACTAAGCCATTAACATTTATTACATCGCCTAGCTACTTATTTATACATTACAAAATAGGCCTAAACATGGGTAAACCCATGGGACGACATCCCATACCCGTTACATAAACCCCAATCCAAAAAATCCCACAAAAGGGGGCGAGATCCCATGATCTTTGCTTCTCCTGGCGCTCTGTCTTCGACCAGCCTATCGAAGTCCCCAAAATTGATCAAACATGACCAGCATTTCCACAAAACCTGTTCAAGTTCCAACAAGCCCCCAATACTCACCTGTGACTCGTCCCGAGTTAGTCTGATCTGGGTAACTTTGCCTCGAAGGCCTTGAGTTTGGCTCGAGCTTCCTCAACCTGCTGCTTCGCTAGAGCCTCCTTCTCGACGAAATCTTGAATAACTTTCTCAGTCACTGGTCCTTCCAAGAGTTGTTCTACCATGGTGACTACTTGTTCTAGTTGTGCATCTTGTCCTTCAATCTCCTCAAAAAGTGTGCAAGCTTCATCCTGCACTGGATGGAGACTCTGGGTCACTTCCATGACTTTACTTTGGATGGCATGGACATGTTGAATAATGTGTTGTTCCTATGAATTTTTTATCCTCTCGATCTATGACAATAGCTTCAACTATGCTTTCACTTTTGTTGCTTGTTTCTTTGCCTCCTGGAGCTGTGACTCTAATGTCCTTAGTTCAGGGCTCTTCTGCAAGGCGCTCGTAGGTTTGCGCACTTCAAATGCTGAGTTGCTTGCATTCCAAGGTCAATGCCTTGATTCTTTTGACTATGCTCCTGGCAGTTTCCTCTCTATGATTTCACACTTCCTGCAGAGTTCTTGGCATGGCTTGTAGTTCCAGTTATACTATTCATGCTTGGAGATGTTGAATGGCTTCAACGATCTTCCCCACCTGGATTTCAACGGTTTCTTCTTCCATCTATACTAGGCCTGTCACAGAGAAAATTGCTCTGGTGACTGCTTCTTTAACTCCCATATGTTCTATGAGAAATTTTTCTTTCTCCTTCTGGATCTATGCTCTATCCTCTGCAAACTTCAACTGGAGGTCATATTTTTCTTGTTGTGCAACCTGACATTACTCTATGGCTTCCTCCTTTTCTTGCTTCAGGGCCTTTGTGGCCTGTTCTTTGTCCTTCTAGACACGACGAAAGAAAGCCTATGTCGAGTCTGCTAGTCTACGTAGATGGGTAGGCTCATCTCCTAATTTTATGTCCCCTGCTGACAATGGCGTAGTAGGCACTGCACAGATCAAATAAATATCTTGTTGTACCCCTTTGAGCTTCACCTCTATCCTGTCAAACATTGTCTCATGTTTGGCTTCCCTTTGTTGCAATATGTCTTTTGAGGTATCTAATACAACAACAATGATAAGGTCAATGGCATCCACCATGAGCACAGTGTGGAATGGAGGTTTATTGGCTTTTGACTTCTTCTGCGACGAAGGTTTCATCGGGGAACCCTTTCTTTTCTTGGATGTTTCTGCCTCTGTCAGTGGATCTTTAGGGGATGTTACTTCTCCTTGCTTCTGCTTATCTTCTTCCCCTTCATCCTCTTATTTTTCTACTTTTTCACCTCCTCCCCCTTCAAGTGAATTTGGTGTGGTTTCCTTTGATGAACTTCTCAATTCTTGTACCTCTTCCTTCTTTTTCT
This sequence comes from Picea engelmannii, assembly GCA_009831015.1. NCBI lineage: Eukaryota > Viridiplantae > Streptophyta > Pinopsida > Pinales > Pinaceae > Picea > Picea engelmannii. Next base: position 282,974 of record ML777189.1, read on the forward strand.
TCTTGCTGCTACTGGGTGCATCATATTCTTCGTGAGTGACCATAGGGCTTCCGATGAGGTCGGGGTCGAAGATTTGTGTCTGGTCAACTGGTACAAGGAACTCTGTGGGCCATTCCTTGGTTATTTATTCCATGTCCTCCTCTGTTAGTTTATAATAACTCTGTAGATCCTCCTTGCTTTCATCTCTACGCATAGTGATATATATGAAATGCCTATCTATGCAAAACTTTGTGAATGACCTGAAACAGTGCAGGGTATTATGCATCATGCGAGGGAAATATTCAATGGCCCTCTTCAACTGCAGATAATAGGTGTGGAACACCGTGTTTGAATGCCATTGTTTTTCCATGTCGCTTGGATACCAGAGCGTAGTGAACTTAGTAGCTAGTGGTTCAAATGGCTCAATTTCAGGGAAGGTCACTCCTTCCGGCATCTCCCAAGAAATGAAGGAAATGAGGATCAAGATCCAACTAAAATGGAACTTGTAGCCCTAATCCTGAGCTTCATGATATTCTTTCTCTAACTGGTTGACGAGGTAGCTCACCTAGTTCATTTGCAGCCCTTCAACACATTTTCTTGCAAGTTCGACGACAAACCCCGTGACCTGCGTTGGCCTATTCTCCCTGATGATCTTACCACTGATCAACTAACAAGCTAGGTGCACTGTGCCATTCTGGATGGAGGATACCTTATATCCCCTCTTTCCCTTATCCACATCGCCATAGGTGTCTTTTATTGTTTGTACCAGGGCATGGTATGTATCCTTCCCCGGATAAAAGTCTTGTGGGTCTCATCCTTTCATGCTCAATCCAGTGATCCGGGGGATCAATGTCTGATATACTGTCCAACGAAAGGTAACTTCCATGGAATGATGACATCAAGATTTTAACACACACGTTAACCTCCTGATGTTTGTTGAAGTGTGGTAACTTAATTACATTGAGGATGGTCGATCTTGTGATGTCCATGGTCCACGACTGAGGGATTATTTTCGACTTCTTCCCCACTGTATTGGCCAAATACTTATGTGGTGCAAGCATTCCATGGTTCTTGCGATCTCCCAATTTGAAGTCACTGATATTTAGCATCATAATCCTCTCTAACTGTGGTCCTACTATGCATATCCCCTTCAAGAGGTATGCAGTGATTAATGTGTAGTCTAAGTCCCTCAGGATGTTGTCACAAATCACCACACCAGCCAGAGGTGGGATGTAGTTGGGAAGGATTGATGGGATGAGCTTCTCATTCGCCAAGTCATCATGATGCTTGGTTCATTTCTCTGTCGTAGTTCGGGAGGGCCTAGATCGACGTGTAGTCGATGGGGATTCTTGCACTCCTCTTGTTGATGAGGCTTGTGCTCTTGTGAACATGACCTTCTTAGCCATGAGGTATATGAGAATCTCTTTGACAGATTTCTCTATTGTTCAAAATTCACCCAACATACACGCTCGAGATCTGATATCTCAGGTCGGTGAAAAAATAATCAAGTTAGTAGAAAAGATGGCGAGGTTTCACTAAGCACATCGTGGTAATATTCATCTCTTTGTGGGCTCGAATAATCATAATTGGAAAAAGTGTTCTCAGTGAGACATGCGACGGACTAAATAGACAACGTCATAACAAACTCCTCCAACGGGTAGGAGTGCCTCAATCAATGTAATTCCATTCCTTATGGAACGGTCCCAATGGTCCAATGGTGAACGTTCTGGCAATAACTGTGTTTCTATCCTTTTTGGATCGTCATTCTAATGATTGGGACGCCTCCAACGATCATATTGCTTCGTGGTGGTGAAGTGCCAATCTCCGTTGCTCTGCTATTTCGGTGAGGTTCAAGTTTTGCAAACCTTCCTTCTACGAAGTCCTCTCTGGAGCCTCTTGCAATTTTTCTTGCTTTGTTTTCTTCTTACTGAGCTTTCTAGCTTTCTTTCCTATGATCTGTGTCTCTAGATTCCTCTTTCCATTCTTGTTCTTATCTTCTCTTAGAATAGTAACTTCGCACTATTGAGGGTCTTTCACAAGGTTCGAGGATAATACTTCTTTTCTTAGTGTTTCTGGAGTAGTTGCTCTACTCTCCTATATGGATAAGTTCCCTAAGTATTCTTGCATTTTTTTAACTTCGGTAGCTATGTCTCTAGTCCTCATTTGCTTCGAATTGTCCTCTTGTTCTTCTAGTAAGCGAGCTATTATCCTAGACATGAAATCCCTTAATTCTTTCTTTTTCTATTCTAGGGATTCCTCTTCTTCTTTACTTCGAATCTAATCTTTCTCAATCCAAGTCCTTCCTAACAAAAGTGCAAGAGGGTCATTGTTCTCATCAAACTTAATGACCTCGAATTATTCTTTTGTCGATGCTCCATGAGCAATCATAGGTACATGGGTAAGTGTTCCACATAGAGTTATCAAATTTCCTTTAAACGATCCTATTCCTCCCAATGAAGGAATCGTAGCAAGCTTTCCTAAAATTTCCCAAGTACTTTTTTTCATAATGTTCACCTTTGTTTCTGCATCCAATACACAGTCTATGTTGAAGTCTCCTATTCTTTCTTCTATGCACTCTTTCTCTTTTAAAATATCTGATAAATTGATGTCTCTATGATCATTTAGTGTTTCTTTCATCTGCAATAATATAGCCTCTAATTTTTTCTGGTTCTTTAGCATATTCTTAGTCTCTTGACCTTCCTCAAGGTTTTCTTGTCTCATATTCATCTTTTCAACTTTAGCAATCATTCTAGGGCAATCCAAAACTTCATGTCCAGTAGCTTTACAAGAAAGGAAAATAGGACTTCTACAAGGGCATTCCTTAGCAAGATGTCTCGGTCTTATGAAACTATAACAAAAAGTCAATCCTCTCTTTATCTTAAACGATCCCCAACCTTTCATGTACTTTGCACTGGGATCACAGTGATGGACCTGCAAAAAAATCTTTCTAGGATCCTGCATCAACTTGTTAGTCCAAAAGTTCTTTCTATGCATAGGGATAACATATCTTTCACTATTTTTATCAGATCTATTCATATCATATATTATTTCTTCAAGATTTTCCCTAGTTTTCAAACTAGGACCAAATCTATCAAACATACCTAGATCCATTCTTTCGAAACAAAAAATTTCACTTATCTTACCTTTATCAGAGCACAAAGATTTAAGATCTTACCTCTTTTCTTCAGATTAGACTTCTCTTCTTAGCACAAAGCTTCACATGTCAAGTAGAGTAATGCACACTACAACAATAGATCTACACACAGAGCCTTCTCTTTTCCTCAGTTCTCAACAATCATAGTTTCAAGTCCTGACAATGGAACCATTTTTTGGCACAGGGGCATACGTAGAGTTCAACACTTCAACAACGCACCAACAAAACCCTAACTACCGAACCTTTTGGAAACACTTGCGAAGAAGATGAAGTCTCACCCGAGGTAGAGGAAGGGGGGGTTGCAGGACTCCAGTGTCTACAACCTAGCTGGGACACGGATCTGTGATCACAGTACTTAACGAAGCACTTAGCAATTAACATTCATTAGCATATAACCCTTATTCACATCACAAGTAAAACCCTAATTACAGAGAAGTGTAGTATTCAACAATATCTAACACACCCAAGCACTTAGCACTTAGAAATAGAACAGATCTAGCATTCATTCAAATTACTAAGCACTAAGCTACTATATCAGATGCATATAACATACATAAATATGACAACACTAAGCGTAAATAACATCAATCACACAAAGCAACCATACCACATGATATACGTGGTTCACCCCCATCGTGGGGCTACGTCCACCAACTCTTCATATTCTTTATTATATTTTTTCAATCTCCTTACATGCACATAGCCTCAAAATCAACTCTGCATAGAACAGGAGATCTGCGTGCACCTGGCCAGATCCTCCTTCCTCGAGCTAGGTCACAACACATAGCCTTTACATGACCTTTTACAATCACCTGCACTTAGCTCTTCAAGTCTTACACAGTATGCACAAAGCGTTCATAACTATTTGCACTTAGCTAACATTAGCACTAAGCCATTGGCATTTCTTACATTGCCTAGATACTTATTTATACATTACAAAATAGGCCTAAACATGGGTAAACCAATGGGCTGACATCCCATACCCATTACATAAACCCTAATCCAAAAAATCCCACAAAAGGGGGTGAGATACTGCGATCTCCACTTCACCTGGCGCTCCATCTTCGACTAGCTTGTTGAAGTCCCCAAAATTGGTCAAAAATGACCAACGTTTCCACAAAACCTGGTCAGGGGCCAACAAGGGTGAAATAGTTTTTAAAGGGAAAATCTACATGGATATCCTCCCTCAATGCTATATACTCCTAGTAGTGGTAAGGCATGTTTGTAATTTGTGCTAGTGTCGTCAAGATATCAAACACAGGATCCAAATATTTTTCCAGATATTCCTCCATTTGGCTTAACCACCTTAGTGAAAAAACTATTCCCATCATTTATTACACCTATATGTACATATTATGATATCCTTCCCACTAATTTTTCTTCACTACGAATCACGCGGCTTTTTCTGAAAACAAACCTTGAAAATTTACTGAAATTAAAACGCTAAAGACTTTACTTCTCAGACTTCGTTTTGGTCAATTTATTTTTTGAAATTGGGTATTTTTCAGAGAGGAATTCAAATATCCATTTTTTTTTGGAAAATTATGCTCAAAAAGTTTCAGAATGTAATTTGAAATGTGTCACCCCCTTTTTTCCTTCAAAAAAAACTGCAAAAAAGACCCATTTTTTTTCCCTTTTTTGGCTAAGGGAAGTGTTGTGATGCAATCACAGGCTGGCAAGATCACCAACTCTGATACCATTGTAATATCCCTAATAGAATGGGTTGGGATATTATTTCCTTTTGTTCAATAAATTTTCTTGATGCTCTAATCTGGTTGAGAAATTTTCACAAACAATTTGCATGTATTCTACTAATAGACATCTTGTCAAACATATTTCATGTAATACAAATACACTAGAAATATAATGGACAATAGGTGTTATTATATTACAAATGAAGATCTGAATACAACAATCCAATGGCTATTATGGAAACTACAATACATTAATGGAAAACACAAAATATAAGCCAAAAAACCTGGAATCATGCCATGGCCTCCTCAAGAGATGAGACCAAACCCTCCAAGTGCCACAAACTCTCCAAGAAAATAACTACAACTCAAAACTGAAAACAAACCCAAGATAAAGTTCCAATGAAGACCTGGAGGGATCCTCCTCCTTGTCTAGCTAGGGTGGATATTGCACCACTAAAATAAGACCAACAATGGAAGGGTTTTGTTAAACTCTAATGAAACATTGGCTCCAAGAGAACCATACAAGAGATGAATCAAATCATAATCCCAAAGTGAATCTCTACCCATCATTTTATTCTTCCTCCGTGCCTTCTAGAATTTTCTATTTTTTGACTAAATCAAATATGATTTCTTTGACTAAATCAAATATGACCCGTATTCCCCTTTTACTTTCACTTTAAGATTAAAATCACTTTTAATAATGGTTAAGTAACTTACTAATCTAAAGTAAATTTATTTCCTTAATGTCACTTTAAATGCATAAAACCTCCTAATTAAGTGACATTAAATAACCCTTTTTCTTCACCGATGAGACATGGAAGTCATTTCCATTTCCTAGAAAGGGAATCTAAAAATGGGGACATGACATTACCTAATGTCTTACCTGTGGTTTTCTATCACATTTCCTCACTGATCCAGATTATTTTTGGCACAAAATGAGAGCAGAGATATAATAAATAAATGTACAGAGATATCTCGGATATCCAATAATATAACAAAAATATATCAGAGATGCAACCATAAACACAAAGATACAGTAATACACAATTTCTATTAATGAGCGAAATGTACAAAGACTGTAAAAATACAAAGTGAAAGACTCGCTAGAATGGTGGAAACTTATCTCTGAGAAGATATGTGAAGTCTACTCACATTCGCAAGAAGATGATTGTTACAATGAGGTTCTTAAGGCCTTTTTAACATAAGTAAAATCTAAAACCCTAACCCTGGAAGATGAAAATCCAAAAGGTTTGTGGGCCCCGATGGGGGTAGTTGATATGTCAACTTCCCAGCAGCGTAACTGTTGCATACGATCTATGTTTGGGGTGCTCGATACACCGTTGGAAAGGTCTAGCCGAGAAGAAAGATTTATGACTAGCCTAGAACAATTTCTATTAAAATCGCCTCATCCCCAAATCCCCAAAAAGGGGATACTCCCCCTGATTTTAATGGAAAAAGGTAAACTTCTTCTTTGGGACTGCTCCCCCTGAATTTAATGGAAAAATGTAACTCTCTTCTTTGGGGTTGCTCCCCCTGAACATGTGGCACTCAATAATACTTCATCCTTATTTTTGGTCTTTGGGACATTTTCTTCCTTAGAATCATTTTGTGTGGCTTCTGTCTTCTGTCTCTTCTTCATGTCTAGGATGTATATGTTGTTCGATCTTCTTGTTGTAGTTGCAACCAATCTTCCTAAGCTAATTTCTCCGATTTTACATTTTCGGGAATCAAACATAAGAGTGTATCCTTGATCACACATTTTACTAACACTAAGTAGATTATGATTCAAGTCTTCAAGCAATAGAACATTCTTTTCTTTTACATTTTTTCTTCCAAGCTCTACTACACCTTCTCCAAGTATTTTGGCAGATGAGTCATCTCCAAATGCAACATTTCCACCCTTTCTCTTCAAGATGATGAATTTTTCTTGATCCCCAGTCATGTGTGAAGAACATCCACTGTCTATGTACCATTCATCTTCTTCTTTACATTCTTCAGCGGTCAATGTTATTCGACAATCTTCATTGTTTGGAATCTCTTTCCTTGTCCATACTATGGTTGGCATAGGGACATCTTCATTCATATATCTGCAATATCGTTCTTTGTGACCAAGATAATTGCATTTGTAGCATACAATATTTTTTTCCATCAATAGGTAAAATGAATTATAACTTCTGTTGACAAATCCACGATTATTTTCATATCTTCTGTTTACACTATTCATGTTTCTTGCGTATTTGTTACTCTCATTGATTCTGCAATCAATTGCCTTATGTCCAAAATTTTTGCAAGTATAACAATGACCAAGAAAGAAATTTTCATACCTTGGAGTAAGTGGGCTTCTTTGTGAGGTAGTCCATCTGGCTTCATGATCTATTCTTCTGTAGTTTCCTTCATACTGATTGAAGCTTCTTTGATTCCTGAAGGTAGGAGGTCTTCTTGGATATTCATCTCTTTTGTAATCATTCCTTCTTTCTGGTATCCTGGTCCACTTCTCATCAACTGTCT
>ML777189.1:297124-324544 GCA_009831015.1 Picea engelmannii
CATAGGGTGTCCTATTCTCATGCAACCGAATGCTAATACAGGAGCTGGACGAATCATTACTGTTACAGCTGGTGTAACGGTCTCTTCACATAGCTGCTAATGTTGTTTTTAGTACGCAATTTATGTCCTGTGTCGGCTTGACTACTAGCTGTCAGGACTCGTGTTTCAGCATCGTGGCGGCCTCCTCTGTGTCTCAACATCTTCTGAACTGAGTGCCAGCTCCGTGTTTCAGCATCTGCATGAACCGTGTAACTGCTTCGTGTTTCGGCATCTGCATTAAATCGTGTAGCTACTTCGTGTTTCGGCATATGCATCCTCAGACTGTGTAGCAGCTCTCGTGTTTCAGCATCAGCTCAACAACGGCTTGGGCAGTTCTGTGTTTCAGCAAAGGTCTGAAATACTATTCTGCAAATATGGACACCTCTGCACTTCTAATCAATGGTTAGGTTCAAAAGTAATGTAAAGTGTTATGCAAAACAGATTAAGCATAAAATAATGAGAAAGGACGTTGTATACCTTGGAATGATCAGATGGAATGATAGTATAAGTCAAAATGCAGGTGATGAAGGGTAAAATAATAGCAAAAAGTATGGGCAAAAAGGGTACAATATGTGGTCCTAACATCAAGCACTTCCGGTCCTATATTTTGAAGTCAAGGATGAAAGTCATTGTCCCCTACCCATCCATCAGGAATCTGTTAGTGCAAAAGGAACTAGGAGAAAAGAGGGCTAACTGGGTCACCTCCTTGCAGGAGTACCACTTAGAAATCACCCCAGCTCAGATAGTGATAGGCCAAAGGTTATGCAAGTTAGTTGTTGATTCAACAACAGGACAACAAGAAGAAAGTGATACGTCAAACCTAGGACAACACGATCAAAACTTAATCTGTTGCGCACAAAACCCTGTCAGTCCTTGGTATGACGATATAAGATTCTGTCTTGAACATGGATCAGCCCCCTGTCACCTAAATCCCACTAAAAGGAGAGCGTTGATATTAAAGTCTGCCTCCTTTCATCTGGTTAATGGTATCTTGTTTCGTCAAAGTTTTGACGGCGTACTGATGCGTTGTCTTGAAAAAGACGAAGCAGAAAAAGTCTTGCTAGAGTTGCATGCAGGAGAAGCTGGTGGCCATTTTGGTGGTGACACCACTGCCCCTAAGGTTTTAAGAGCCGGTTATTACTGGCCCATGCTTTTTAGAGACGCCCATGCCTCGTGTCGTAAATGTATTATTTGTCAGAAAGCATCAGGGCGGCTACAAAAATCAGCCTTTCCTTTGCAACCCGTTTTGGTAGATTCTCCTTTTCAACAGTGGGGCCTTGACATCATAGGTCCAATCAACCCCCCATCCTCACAACAACACAATTTTATTGTGATAGCTACAGATTACTTTACCTGATGGTCTGAAGCTGCCACGTTAAGAACCGTCAACACCAGTCAGGTAATTGTCTTTCTAAATTCGAATATCATTACTCGCTTTGGTATCCCTAACTGTTTAGTATTCGATAATGCTTCTTACTTTTCCTCTCTTGAGATGAGCGAGTTCACTTTGGAAAAAGGAATTAAGATGAAGTATTCTGCTAGCTATTACCCCCGGGACAACGAATTGGCAGAATCGACAAACAAGAACTTGATTAAAATTATCAAGAGAACGATGGTTGAAAATCACAAAAATTGGCACAATGCACTGTTAAATGCATTGTGGGCTGATAGGGTAACACCAAAAGATGCTATAGGTAACTCCCCCTTTTTTCTCGTTTATGGAAGAGAAGCAATTCTGCCACCTCACATTCTTCTTCCTTCACTACAATTGTCACAGAAAATCCAAGAAGAAGATTGTCCCCCTTTAGAAAACCGAATCAACGCTTTGATGAAGCTAGAAGAGGTAAGAGTCCAAGATAAACGTAAGTTAAATCAGCATCAACTATTGGTTAAAAGCTGGTTCGATTCTAACTCTACTTCTGATAGGAATTTTGAAGTAGGTGACCTCGTCTTGAAATGGGACAAACCACATGAGGGAAAGGGAGAGCACACAAAATTTCAAAACCTATGGCTTGGACCATTTTTAATTGTTGAAAAGTTAGGTACCAGTTCTTTTCGATTGCAGAATCTAGAGGGACAGCCTGAGACCTATCCGGTGAATGGCCAAGCCCTGAAAAGATACTTTTCTTGATAACAACCCTTGTATAATATGTACATATTTTGCGTGTGTTTTCTTTTCTTCTGTTTTTTGTTTTTGATTTCCCCTTTGAGTTTATCAGTTTGTGTTTTTGGAAATACACATACCTGTACACTGAGCTATTCAGATAAGAAAAAAAAAAATTCCTTCGCTGAAATAACTGCTAAGAAAATTGTATCAACATCAACGGTATATTTCTGAATGTTATATCTGTGATGGGAAAAAAGTCTGTTGTTTGAAAGAAGTTGACTGATTTCAATCTCTAAGTAAAGCTTTCCATGATCATCTATTATCTTTTTACGCTATCCCTATTCCTTAAGGGAATGACTCAGAAGATGTCTCCCTGCTTTAGAAAGTTGTTTTTGTAAATAAAACATCTCTAGATCTTAATAAAGGACAGTTCTAAAAAAAAAAAAAAATTGAGGTTTGAAAAAATATGTTAAAATATCGTGATTTTCAGTGTCACCCCGCTCAACTATATATCTTTTAAAAACAAAACAAAATAAATCAATAATAGAGTTGTGGGAAGTGCTTGTAAACCCTCTGGGATGCTGAACAAGTCCGCTGGCAGTGGGTAAATGCTTGCATGACGCCATGACAACTTCGCCAGGGTACTGAACAGGCCCGCTGGCAGAGAAGCAATGTCAGTTATATGAAATTTTGCAAATAAGAAACCTCTTAATGTCCTTTATTCTGATCTAGAACTTCTCGGCAGGATACAGATATCAGAGTGGGTTAAATGGCAACCCTGTCGAGGCTATGGATGCCTGCTGGCAGCAATGGCTCTGTCAACAGTATTGGAGATTTTATCTTTAATATCGTGACTCACTGGTCTTAAGACTATTATTAGTTTTCATCTTTTAAAACGCTGCTAGAATAGTTGTTTAATGCTGATGTTTATACGATTGTCTGGTTGTTGTTTTTGAGATGGAATTATCTTTGCTGTCCTAATCTGAATTTGTTCTTTTGGCAGAGATAACTGCTTCTACTAGTGTGTCTCCATTATTGGCAGCCAATTCACATTTTCCATTGTCCTTATGAGCTGCCTACACTAATGTTTTGCAAACCTTAATTTTTCGTTGCAATTCTCAAATAAACGATAGTTTTATTTTGCGCTATTTGCACACTTACCTTCACTTTTGTTTTCACGACTGTAGGCATGAAAACTTGGTCTTTCGAAGTCGCATTAAAAGAATTATTGAATTGTCATTATCATTCTTGTCGATATGCCCATTGCGTTTACATTTTACTTATCATTATGCAGTTGGCAAAACCTTTTTGGCCTGTACTCATTTGACAATCTTTGATTGATTATGACATTTCGTTTCATGAGTGATTAAATTTGTGATACATTGGTGATTGGATTTACATGTTCATTGATTTGATCTATTTGACCATTGGTTTCATAAAAGCACATAGGTGTTATGGTTAAACCCTTGATATATATCATTTAATATGAAACCTAGTTCATGTTATCAAAACCTTTGGCATACACTTGGTATTGGTTTCGATTTATATGTTTGGTTTTAAAACTATCTTATAACCATTGCTTGCGCGAATGATTAATACACTTACCATTGATCTCATTGGTCGGGAAAATGACATAATTGTTGAACTATACAATAGTGGGTTGAACAGCTATAAGCACCGACGATTGTACCATTGGTAATCACTATTCTGCATGGACAGAAAATAGCTCCACCACCTTCACACGATGTCATTAATGCTTATCCCTATGCTTGCTTCACCTCTGCTAGCATCAGGTAGGCCTATGAATACTCTGCTCCGGTGTATTCTTTGATTCAAACCCTGGCTCGTTCACATAGCACACCATGTGCTCGGCTCCATGGCACTGGTGGTGCAAATTGAGCCGAACGGTAGTCCAACCTTGCTACTGTTCGATAACACCCGGCAAGACTTAGAGGATAGTGGTTGGCTCACATTTATACAGAGGTTTGAGGGTTTTAATCTATTTGTTGCATAACAGTTCACCCTGACTTTTGATGACTGTAGGGCCAAGATAGGCGACATTCATCTTGAGCCAAGTGAACAGTTCATTAGCTCTGCCACAGGGTTAGCATCCATGGGCCAGTGATGGTTTAAAAAATCTAAAGTTGAGGATGTGTCATGGCCGTTATTGTTCCTCTCACAGAAAGTCACATCCTGTGACAGAGGTATGCCCATTTCACCGCTTAAACCAAGGTGGCATGATCTTTTGATGGTGGTTAAACAATTCATGACCTATGAAGGTTAGTATGGGCTAGTTTTTGTTTATCACCTTCGACTGTTAATGAATTTTATGGGTTATCCGTTGAATATGCCATTCTACTTCCAGTGTAGACTTTATAAAATGGCTAAAAGGTTTAAACGAGAAAAGGACGATAGTAGCTTGTTCCACCACGGCCTAATCAAACTCATCGTTGTTCATCACTTAAATCTCCACTGTGATAGTTGGCAAGATTTTATCTCTTGAAATGGTTTTGCTGATACAGAGCCTGTCCAAATTGACAAGCCTCTGGTTAGCGAAACTAAATTCGAGCCACCTGTGCCTTTCCATGTCCTACTTCCCTCTCCCAAACCCTCGGTCGACCCTGATATTGAACTATCCAATGTTATAAATGAGAAGGTTGAGGTTGTTAAAAAGCCTGTGAGAAAAAAGGTCAAAGGAAACCCTACTGTTGACAGCAAAGGTAAAAAGAATTCTCGACTTATCTCGAGAATGGCTAGGAATAAACCTAAACCTAGTGCTGAGCAGAAGCCCATAGTCCTCAGTGAAGACTCAGACTTTGACATCGAACACTTCCTAGATAGTGAGTACCCTTACTCCCAAGGTTTGTGCTCCGAGCCACCCTATGATTTCGTTTCCAACTTGCCTCCGTGCCTAAAGAATAACGAAACACCCAGGGATCGAGCTACCTAACGAAACCCTCGGCAATTTAACCAAACCCTCACCTACATTTTCAAAGCTCGGACAGTCGTCTTGTGACCAATGTAATGTGTGGTTGGAATGCTATTATACCGACGTTCCCTTATTACAGATCAAATCATTGGAAAACCAACTTGCAGTATTGACAAGCCAAAGGGACAAGCTTCAAGCAAATGATAAGAAGTAGAAAACCACTGGTTCCATCATTTTTAGGAATGTCGAATCGGCTACAGCCGTCGTCAATTCCAAAATGTTACGACCAAGTTGTCTGCTCATCATCCAGGTATGAATTTTGATATCAATTTCGTTTTATCAATTGCTTGGATTAATATCGTGAATTGATTTCCGAGTTCTGAAAAGTTTGTTTTTCATTCGAAATGACTTTGACATGGTTTGATTATCAAAACGGTCATAAAATCGAATATGGTTATGATTTTGTTATACGATTTGATCGTGACCAGTTTAGCAATTAATTGGTTTTCATTGGATTTGCTTCATTTGTCCATTGGTTTGAGTTAAGGAAATCAAGGTTTTGCTTTCGATTGGATTTTGTTTGTATATGATCTAAACAGAAGGTTTTTATGCTAAAATTAGAGCACGACCATGTTTTGATTTGATATGATTTCGTTATGGTTGGATTATATCGGCTTTGATTTTATGGTGTGATTTTGGAACGATTTCGTGAGTTTGATTGTTATGATATTTCAACATGTTATGAGATGTAATCTTCCAAATCAGGAATACTACTCTGTTCGACTCATATTTGGAAAGAACGACTTTGTTTTTTGGCCTGTGTAAAAGATCTCTGCGCCCAAATCCTGGAACTGTTTTGATTTACAATGACTATGACAAACTCAAACTATTCGATTCGCTCTTATTTTGATTGGATTATGAGTTGCATTCGTATCAAAAATAGACTTCATGCTGCTCTGTTGACTTTAATTTTCAAAACGAGTTTTGTTAACCTAGATCAACTTATGTTATCTCTTTCGAATTCGTATGAGAAAATTCGGTTAATAGTTCGGTTTGAAATGAGTTCTAGTAATAATTTAGTTGAAAGTCAATCGATTTTGTCCGCCCCCAATTAGCAATAATAGATGATTGGACAACTCTTACAGATCCTATTATCAACTGATTGATCCTGTTATGATTTCATTTGTGATAATTTACACACCAGTTTTGATTTGATCCGCTAATGGCATGGATCGTTGGTTTATGATTAATACAGTTATATCAATTTAAAAATGATCTTGCTATTTTCATATGGATTCGATTGTGTTTCCTATTGATGAGGCAGCCTAAACGATTGCCTATGATTTGTTTAACTATATCGATTTCAATTTGATATGAAACAATTTCATTACGGTTCGATACGATTTTGTATACCTGAATTGGTAACGAATTAAACAGAGTGTATCTAGCTCTGTGATCATTTGATTTAGTTTGTTCAATTTGTATACAAGTGTCGATTTGAATGAGACTTTTAGCAATCAAACATCTTTTAATAGTTTGAATGTATTTTCTAAGATTTGAATTGATTTTTAATACGATTCTGTGTTGGATTTAGACCAGCTACAAAATCGCAAGATTCTGTAGATAGTCTATAGAATTAGATTTTTATCATTTTCATTAACAAAATATCCTCCTAACTTGCCCTTTTTTTACCTCTTGCAGGTACATTCGAATTGCATTGGACATGCTGTGACAGTCTAGGAGATATTTATGTGATTCAGTTTTATTTTAGGTTCCTAGTTTAGTCAGACTTGGGATATCCTCCCAGATTTTCTGTAAACAGTTAGATAACTCCCACATAGATGTTTTACCCTGTGGGAGGTCTTTAAATACTTATTATTTTTTGTAAGAAGGAGCATCCTCACTTGTGGGAGAACCAGGCTATGGATTTATGATACAAACTGAGACAAGAGTTGATGTTTTGCTACAACTTTCACTTTCATAATATCAATCTTTTGTTTCAAGTTTATGCATGTCAGTTTGCAGTTGATTATAGACTACTTTAGCTATCATAATCTATTGCAGGATGATATGATTTGATTAATGTACTATCCATATCTGATTTCTTTCATCATTTTAAAAATACAACAATTATTTGGTTTCAGTTAATGAATCACAGATTTCTCTTCTTCGTTAATTGAATCATTTTGTATAGATCTTTGCATACAGGTTTATCTAACTGTGAAGATTTATAAATCATAAGATTGTTGTAGTTTTTATGTCTTGTTTGTCCTGTAATCATATTCGAAGAGCACTGCAGCTTCTAGTTTAAGAGAAGCTCCTGGATAATTCGGTGTGGGTTTCCTCCCTCAAATCAGCTAAGACAATCATCATACAGGACAAACCTGGAGCGTTTCTTCAGGTTAGTTTTTTAGTATTTAATAGTTAATTTGTTAGTATAATTTAAGTAGTTTAGTTAGATATATGTGTAGATTAGTAGTTAGAATTAGTATATTAGTTGTTTAGTTTAGTTAGTTTTCAGTTTACTTCTTTTTCATAAAATTATAAAAATAAAAAACAATAGCTCTCATTGTTTTAGGACAGAATATAAATGAGTTTTTTCAGGTTTTATTAAAATCTGTAAATTGTAAATATTGTACATTTTGTGAATAAGATTTATTTATGTTAGTAGTTAGATATTTAATTTCTTAGAGTTAGCATAGTATTAGATAGTAAATTAGAATAGTTAGATTTGTTTGGTTTATTTTTATAGTTATTTTTAGTTAGATTAGTTTATTAGTTTGTTTTAATAGTTGTTTTAGTTAAATTAGTTAGTTTAGAGTAGTTTTCTTTTATTTTCTTAGGACTTAGATCGGCTAACGGAGCCGCTAAACCCATCAGGGTGGTTCATCCCAAACGGCTTGGGTTATTAGACAACCCCGGACCAATTCCACTCTCCCAGTTGACGGACGGTCAATTTCGCCTGTCAACAGGTGGATATTGCACCACTAAAATAAGACCAACAATGGAAGTGTTTTGTTAAACCCTAATGAATCATCAGCTCCAAGAGAACCATACAAGAGATGAATCAAATAATAATCCCAAAGTGAATCTCTACCCATCATTTTATTCTTCCTCCATGCCTTCTAGAATTTTCTATTTTTTGACTAAATCAAATATGACCCGTAGTCCCCTTTTACTTTCACTTTAAGATTAAAAATGACTTTTAATAATGGTTAAGTAACTTACTAATCTAAAGTAAATTTATTTCCTTAATGTCACTTTAAATGCATAAAACCTCCTAACTAAGTGACATTAAATAACCCTTTTTCTTCACTGATGAGATATGGAAGTCATTTCCATTTCCTAGCAAGGGAATCTAAAAATGGGGACATGACATTACCTAATGTCTCACCTGTTCTTTTCTATCACATTTCCTCACTGATCCGGATTATTTTCGGCACAAAATGAGAGCAGAGATATAATAAATAAATGTACAGAGATATCTCGGATATCCAATAATATAAAAAAAATATATCAGAGATGCAACCATAAACATAGAGATGCAGTAATACACAATTTCTATTAATGAGTGAAATGTACAAAGACTATAAAAATACAAAGTGAAAGACTCGCTAGAATGGTGGCAACTTATCTCTGAGAAGATATGTGAAGTCTACTAGCATTCGCAAGAAGATGATTGTTACAATGAGGTTCTTAAGGCCTTTTTAACAAGGAAAATTTAAAACCCTAACCTTGGAAGATGAAAATCCAAAAGGTTTGTGGGCCCCGATGGGGGTAGTTGATATGTCAACTTCCCAGCAGCGTAACTATTGCATACGATCTCTGTTTGGGGTGCTCGATACACCATTGGAAAGGTATAACCGAGAAGAAAGATTTATGAGTAGCCTAGAACAATTTCTATTAAAATCGCCTCATCCCCAAATTCCCAATGTTAGGACCCTATATAATAGGGTATCAGTTTTCTGAATAAAATTTGTCTATTTCAGGCGGATGTATTCGCTCATGACGCATGGTGAAGGCGACAGAAGGAGCTCATCACTGACCAAGCATACAATGAGTACCTGCGCGCAAGTTTCAAAGCAAGTTCCAGTGCATTTTTGGCAAAAATTTGTCAAGTGGTTTGAATGACAAATTTTTTAGTCTTGTGGCTCAAATGTAAGGTTGGGTTCTATAAATTATTTTTGGTGAAATGAGCAAAAAATTTGCCCTCGCCCTGTGTGTAGATTTTAGTTAGGTTTATCAAAATATAAATATTTTCCAAAATTATATATTGGCCGAGGGCCAATCTCCAAGCATTCAACACCAAGAGTTAGCACCAAACCAACAACAAATACACAAGCATGCACAGCGCCAACACCAAACCCCAAAGCCCAAGCCTCGGACTCATTTCATTGACACAACCTATAATGGTTGGTTAATATAATTACCTAAAGTTCAGTTCAAGGCGTGGATGTGGGATATTGCCCACAGGAAACCTAATATATAAAACACGGTGTTTAAAACCCCGTGCTAGGTGCTCGAACCAGAGTCAAGGTGTCGATTGAAAAGAGCCACATACCTGCATCAACAACAACACAAGTAAACCACCAAAGCAAACAACCTCCAAGAACTCAACAACGAGGATAGGCACCATTTCTTACAGCAACAACAAAATCGTATTGTGATTCGTTCTGTGCAAATGAGTTTGAAGGATGTTTACTATCACACGTCCCCATCATCATCTGCTAATAGAGGGCCGACTAGTTCTAGTGTTCGGGGATTACCAGCCGGGGCATCACTCATGTCTCCCCAAAGGCACATTTCTTTCCATGGTATAGGCAGCCAAGAACTGAGGCAGAAATTGAGGAACTCCTCATCTGGCTAAGAGACAAACACCCGAGAGAGAGAAAACTGAAGGCAGCCATTGCCCAGTGGAAAAAATTAAGATCTCATCAATCAAAAAATGTTGTGTACAATGATGTTCACATATTTCAAGTGAATCAATTTAAAGACAATGCAAAATGTGGAGTTTTTCCCTAGTACCAAGGCTGCTTTGCTTCTGGAAAAGAAATTTGGTCCTTGTCTAGAATCCGAATCTTCTGAAGTTCCCAAGCATCGTGGGAGGAAGCCAAAAATACGCTATGATGAGAGAATGTATCAGTCTGAATGCTTGGAGCCTGTGTGGACATCTCGCAGTCATTGTCTCTCTTGTCATCATACATTTCTTTCTATTTTAGAGTTTCAGACACATAATAAGGGAAATGTGCATTGAATAGAGCTTCAGTTCTGGAGGAAAGCTACAGAGAATAATGATGTAGCTCCAAAGGTGAAGAGGCGAAAATGTGAAAGCGGTCACTCATAGGCAGATCATGTCATTGAGACGATGCAGACTGCCTCACAAATTCCTCCAAAGAAAAGTGGCAAGTCATCATTTCTCTTTTCAAACTCTGGTAAATTTAAAAAGAAAAAGGCCACAAGCAGTCCATATGATTTGATAGAGATATGTAAGAAATTTATAGTTCCATGTTCGAATAAAGAGTTAGTGCACGAAATAGGCTTGATTGCCTCTAATGGTATAGTAATCTTTGTCTCAGCACCATCCTATTCACCTTCGCTTGATCCAAGTCTCATGATCTGCCTTTCCAAACAAGGTAGAGGTGGTTTAGACCTCTCGGCACCCAACCATTCTACTCTTGATGTTGTATTTGTGCAGAGCAGACTAACATCCATGCTCCTTTGGGTACTTAGCATACAGTGGTCAACTCATGCCTTCCCTCTTCATATTTGGCTGTCTTAGGTGAAAACATGAATGGAAAAATGCATCAACTGGATACAAATCTAGAGCCTGGCTCCAAGGCGGACAATGGGAGAAACTCAGCCATCTTATTGAGGAACACAACAACCAACTTTCAAATATTTGCAAAGCGCATTGTTCCTGAAGCTTCCATGAATCCATTATTAGGAAGGATGTTGCCAATTTTAAGAAGACTTAAGATCAATTTGCTTGATATGGATGCTACCTTATCTGAACAGAAACCTATAGAGCAAGCTCGGACATGAAGTTTAGAAGTTTGCAAGTGGAGTTAAATCCCAAACAGTCATACATTGGTTCTATTGTTGCATTAGCTCTTGGAATACTTTCTACAGGGGTCCAGAGTGTAACAAAGGACTCATTGCAGTATGCAAATGAAAATGTATTGTTGAACATCAACAAAGCATACTAGACCGGTGGATACATCATTGGATGCTCTTCACATAAGAGAGGCTTTTCCAGATCTTTGCGAGTTGGATTTTTCATATGGCAGTCTCAGCCAGTTGGCGATAGAAAAGCTTTTGCCTGGTGTCACCATCTGACTCACGTGAGTTTAAATGGCTATTCAAATATTCATGATCTTGATTGGGGGTTGGAGAATGCGTTCTACAACCAAATAAGCATAGGCGATGCTGTTAATGCGCAAACAGGGAACCCTTCTTCAACAGTGATCCACATATTTGGGTAACAATTGCATAGATGGCAGACAGGGTTTTCGGTTATAGGGAGGTGGCAGGAGGTTATAGCACCGATCTTCCATCTGGCAGCTGCTTTCAAACAACCTCCAACATTCAACTAATTCAGCATCTATCCGTTTGAATGCCATTAGAGTGGATTTGCCAGCAAACCTCACCAAAATCCAGATGTTGAGTAGTAGATATCAAATCTATTTTCATTTTAACTGGCTGTTTGATTTGTTTGAGGAAAGAATTGACATGTGTCGAGTTGTGTAACTGTTTTCTATTTTCAGAAAACAGAGTTATAGGCCCGAGTCTTGAAAGGCTGAGGCATGTTTTTCTTATTTATAGAGTTGTAAAGGGCAGAGAGAGGGTTCGACTAGGTTGAATAGGAGAGGTTTGACCTGTTTGAGTGAGGTTTTCAGCAATAAATGTATTTCTGATTGGTTGAACCTGTGTGAGAGGTTTAGACCTGAGTTTGTAATTTTATTTGCTGGAGTTGAGGGCTGTGTTTTAGCCAGAGAATTTCTCTATTATTTTAATGATCTACCAGTGATGGGCCTGTTTCTTTTACAGGATTCTTGTGTGGTGATATTGGTGGAGTTTCTTCTTTGTTAATGTATTTCCTGTCTTCTTCACAATTTGTTTTCAGTTCTTATTATCAGAAGGAGAGTAGTAGAAGCAGAATTTATCAACAGATACTCTATTTCTCAGCTTCTGATAATCTTTATGTTGATCTTCTAAAAGGCTAGTTTAGGAATTCTTAGATGCTCCTTTGCCTGTCTTTTTCCTCACCTATTCCTTCCTCAAACCAATGCCATCAACACTTAATTCGATCCAATATTGCTGCTACCTTGCCCTGTGAAATATCTTTGTCCATATCTGAGATTGAATCACATTGTTTAAAGAGCAGACCCCATTTTCCCAATGGCCCTCCTTGCTGTCCCAAGCTAACCATCTCAAAATCAAAAACTCTATATTTTCCTTGCTTTTATAGCTAGCCTAACATCAGTCCTATTTCAAACAAAGTTAAATCTAAAAGAGAGATCCCTCTCTGAGTCTTAGAGGGCTAGATCCAAGACTCGAAGCAGTTTGAGGTTACCTCTGTGATTTCCTCAGCAGCCTTAGGCAAATTACAGAATGCTAACACCCAAAAAGGGGCTTCTCCCCATGAGTTTAATGGAAAAAGGTAACCTTCTTCTTTGGGGCTACTCCCCCTGAATTTAATGGAAAAATGTAACTCTCTTCTTTGGGGTTTCTCCCCCTAAACATGTGGCACTCAATAATACTTCATCCTTCTTTTTGGTCTTTGGGACATTTTCTTCCTTAGAATCCTTTTGTGTGGCTTCTATCTTCTCTCTCTTCTTCATGTCTAGGATGTATATGTTGTTCGGTCTTCTTGTTGCAGTTGCAACCAATCTTCCTAAGTTATTTTCTCTGATTTTACATTTTTAGGAATCAAATGTAAGAGTGTATCCTTGATCACACATTTTACTAACACTGAGTAGATTATGATTCAAGTCTTCAAACAATAGAACATTCTTTGATTTTACATTTTTTCTTCCAAGCTCTACTACACCTTCTCCAAGTATTTTGGGTAGATGAGTCATCTCCAAATGCAACATTGCCACCCTTTCTCTTCAAGATGATGAATTTGTCTTGATCCCCAGTCATGTGTGAAGAACATCCACTGTTTATGTACCATTCATCTTCTTCTTTACATTCTTCAACGGTCAATTCTATTCAACAATCTTCATTGTTTGGAATCTCTTTCCTTGTCCATACTATGGTTGGCATAGGGACATCTTCATTCATATATCTGCAATCTCGTTCTTTGTGACCAAGATAATTTCATTTTTAGCATACAATATTTTTTTCCATCAACAGGTAAAATGAATTATAACTTCTGTTGACAAATCCATGATTATTTCCATATCTTCTATTTACACTATTCATGTTTCTTGTGTATTTTTTCCTTTCATTGATTTTGCAATTAATTGCCTTATGTCCAAAATTTTTGCAAGTATAACAATGACCAAGAAAGAAATTTTCATACCTTGGAGTAAGTGGGCTTCTTTGTGATGTAGTCCATCTAGGTTCATGATCTATTCTTCTCTAGTTTCCTTCATACTGATTGAAGCTTTTTTTATTCTTGAAGGTAGGAGGTCTTCTTGGATATTCATCTCTTTTGTAATCATTCCTTCTTTCTGGTATCTCGGTCCACTTCTCATCAACTGTCTGTGTATCTCTTTCTTCAACCTTCTTGTTGGTATTTGCATCTTCTTTGTATGAAGTTTCACCCATGCATCCAAGATGTGTTAAGTCTTTTGGCACTTAAGAGTTTCTTAAGCTCTTCCTCAATGAGACAACTTCTTGTTCAAGTTTCTCACAATCTTCTTCTTTCTTCTTCATTTGAACATTCCTTACTTCTCATATTCTTGTTTCTTCTTTGAGTAGAGTTTTCAAGGAAATGGTTTCTTCTCTTAGTTTCTCAAAGTCTTCTAATTGTTTATTCAAGATTACAACTGTATTTTCACAACTAACCAATTCACTTCTTAGTTTTCTATGTGTGTCTTTGAACTTTCTATTTTCAATCTCAACATGCTTCAATTTTTTAAGATTCTCATATTCTTGTTGAATCATTTATACTTTATGATTTTCTTCTTTTTCATTGTCATCTCTTTCAATCCTTGGATGGACATTCAAATTCAACATGTCCTACTCCTTCACAATTAAATCAAAAGAACTGACCTCTATTTTCTTCTTTGAAATCTGAGATGTTGTAATCTTCTTCAACTTCTTCTTCTTCTTCTTCTGCTTCTTCCCTTTCATAAAGGTCTTGTAGCTTGTCCCAAAGCTCTTTTTTTGATGCACATGATCCCACCTTAGATTTCACTGAATCTGTCAATACATCCAGGATGGTATCTATTGTTAGTTTGTTGTTCCTTTTTGCTTCCTTCTGAGCTACAGTCTTTGGTTTCTTCAAAGCATTATATCCTGAAGCCATTGAGAACCAAACATCTGCCCCAAGAGCTTTCAAGTAGGTTTCCATTCTATTTTTCCAGTATTCAAAATTACTTCCATCAAATGGTGGAATCCCATTTGGAATGTTGTCTTCCATT
Organism: Picea engelmannii; assembly: GCA_009831015.1. Lineage (NCBI taxonomy): Eukaryota > Viridiplantae > Streptophyta > Pinopsida > Pinales > Pinaceae > Picea > Picea engelmannii. The sequence goes on from ML777189.1 coordinate 311,793, forward strand.
TCTGCATAGGATATTCCTTCCAGTGGTTAAACTATACTGAAGGTAACCCGCTCTGATACCAATTGTTGATACTGAGAGGGGGCTGAATCGGTATCAAGTACAATTTAAAACCTTTTTCAACTTATACTTAAACCATTCAACTATATCTAGTGAGAAATGAACAATAGTATAAGAGTTACACCAATACACCATAATACACCATGCACAATATATGAGAAATAATTAATAGTTTATTGTTCGAGGGAAGTAATGACTTCCAAAGGTAGCTACAGCTTCCAAATTTAAAGGGAGAGATAAACCTCCAAGAGGAAGATACAATCCTCCAATATCAAGAGAGAGTTGAATTCTCCATCCTTGCCCCTTCCTTCCACCCAAGAATATATGAGAGATAATAAAACTTTACATTAAATCATCACCATCAACCAATCATCACATAGAACCTAATAATGCTTCCTAAGACTTCTTCAATTTTTGCAATTCTTCAATTCTTGGAGTACTCTGATCCTATAGATAATATTACTCAATGTATTCTCTGAAACTCCTCCAATTTTCACTCTTTGAATCCTCTCCAAAAAGAGGTTATAGAAAGAATGGTAGACTTTATTCAATTTTGGTATGTTCAGAAGACCCAACTTGTACAGCATGCCTCGCTCTCAATATTTAACATCCAATTTTGAAACTCATACAAAAGAAAATAAAGTCTGTACTCTTTCCAATGGAAGTGGTCCCACTTCATTTGGATTCAGTATGAAGAAGTTATGACTGTTTTACTCGGAACACATGTTTATTGACTAGCTTCAGGATTGGTCACAACCCCTATCTTCCACAGAGTGTATCTCCATAATTATAGCGAATAAAGAGATGAAATTTTTAACAAAGGTACCTTGATATGTATTCTCAATACCATAGTGATTGCACCATCTGAATCATTCTAGAAAAATAGTTATAGAAAAAATGGTAAGATGACTTGAAAACAACATACCTTAGAACACATCACCAAAAGACTTCATCCTCCCTTGAAATACGGCCTTCTTTTAATTCTTATTCCCTCTGAAATTCGACTTGTATCAAATGAATGTATAATGATGTTTATTTATACCATTTATGTCACTTCCTTTTAACATTAGGGTCGACCTGACACTTTCTTATTTTGTAATTCTTTTCTTTAATTATTTTCAGGGCCTACATGTACAATTCACTTTGTCATCTTCAAAAATTCATTTCTCCTCAACCATGAGGATCCACGTGACGTTCCACATACCACCAGAAACAACATGATGTATACTATCCATCCATGGGTGTTGTATCTTCATGTGCATTTTTCTTCATGTCCAAATACCTTCATCAATCTTGCGGTCCAAAACCCATGACTAGGGTTGACATCAATGACAAAAACCAATCTTCCAACACTTTTTAACATAAGGAAAATCTAAAACCCTAACCCTGGAAGATGAAAATCCAAAAGGTTTGTGGGCCCCGATGGGGGTAGTTGATATGTCAACTTCCCAGCAGCATAACTGTTGCATACGATCTCTGTTTGGGGTGCTCAATACGCCGTTGGAAAGGTCCGAGAAGAAAGATTTATGACTTCCCTAGAACAATTTATTTTAAAATCACCTCATCCCCAAATCCCCAAAAACATCATTTAGGGCCTCAAAACGGCCTTGGAAGTTTGGAACCCAAAAAACTGTCAAAAAACTTCCAAGGTGGAAAACTATTTTTCAAGCTAGTGGAATAGGTGGGTGGCCAACAATATCTACCTGGATCAATCCTCCCTCCTTAGGAAGAAATGGTCTTCATTGCATTGAGTTCTCAGGGGAGAGGGGGAAGTGTTTGATGAATCTGAATCTTGGTGAGCTACTTGCCTTGCTGGAGGAGTTGCGTTGCTTAGGTTGTTGAAGGTTGTCACAAACCTGTGGCTTGTGGGGTTGGACCTCTATAACTATTCAGGATACCTGAGATGATTGTGTACAGAAGGAATCTTTGCACTTCACTGCAATCTTGTCGACTTGATTTTGCTTGATAGAAGGTTCTTGGATCGAGGTTGCAATGGTTGCAGTTTCCTTCTGTTCACCTTTTGAACAGATTGTGAAGACGATGAATTTTGTAGTATGAGATACTACCTTGCGACACTGTTTAGGGGGGACAATAGTTGGAACTACCTCTGTTATCTTGTAGAGATGACCCCCCAGAGTAACAATGACACTACGAGGTCGAGACTCATAAATAGCATGGTGCTTCCACATATATGGTTGGCCTAACAAAACATCATAGACATCTAGTGGGTAAACATCACATAATACCTCATCCTTGAAGGGTTGGATGTGGTATGACAATCGACATTGTTGGCTGACACAGAGATCATGTCCCTGGTGAAGCCACCCAATGTTGTATGGTTGTGGGTGTGTTGTTGTTGACAATACCAACTATTTGATGAACTCTTCTGAGATGAGGTTCTTCTGGCTTCCACTATCAACAATAAAATGTAGTGGGGTCCCCTTCACCCACATCTGTGAATGAAAAAGGAGCTCCCCCTCTTCAGGATCTATTGGTTCTTCTGGTTGAATTGTTGTTGTCACGAAAATAGAACTGGGTTTGCGTCGATGATTTGTCTTCTACCAGTATTTTCTAAATCAGATTCTAAATCATGGTTTGGCTCCTTGTCTTTGATCTTGGCCACCAATGACTATTTTGAGCGGCATTCATCGGCATTGTGCCAGGGGATTTTGTGGAAATCATACCATTTTCCAGTGTCCTTCTTCATCTTTCCGTTACCCTTCTTTTCTTGTGGCTTGGACTAGATTTCTGAAGACTGGTTGTTAGGGCCATATTTACCATACTTTGGTTGTCTCATATTTGAAGACCCGAACTACCAATTTTTCTGGTGTTTAAATTTATGCTAGATTTTAACAACATATCGATAAGCAACACCCAATGATGACATGTCCAAAAAATCCATTTCAGTTTGGATGTATCTGTGTAGAGCCCCACGATATTTCAGAACCAGATGTCGCTCGAAGTCTTTGATACCCAGCTTGGTGCGCAAGGTGTGGAAGGTATTGGTGAACTCCGACACTGCTTATCCCCTCTCTTCCTCAAGCAACTGATTAATAGAATCTTCTTCTCCATCTTTTTTATTTTCTTCGGCCATGGAGGGTTTCTTGGGAATGTGAGACCGATTATCCTCAAAAGAGACAAGATAGAGACCCAACTTGCTATACTCAGACCTCATCAGGGACATGCACTGAAAAACAATCAAGAGCATCATGCTCGGATACCAGTGATCCAAATTATTTTCGGCATGAAATGAGAGCAGATATATAATAAAGAAATATACAAAGATATCTCAGATATCCAATAATATAACAAAAATATATCAAATATACAACCATAAACACAGAGATACATTAATACACAATTTCTATTATTGAGAGAAATGTACAAATGCTGTAAAAATACATAGTAAAAGACTCTTTAGAATGGTGGCATTTTATCTCTAAGAAGAGATGTGACGGCTACTCGCATTCGCAAGAAGATGATTATTACAATGAGGCTCTCAAGGCCTTTTTAACATAAGGAAAATCTAAAACCCTAACCCTGGAAGATGAAAAGCCAAAAGGCTTGCGGGCCATAATGGGGATAGTTGATACGTCAACTTCCTGGGGGCGTAACTTTTGCATACGATCTTCGTTTGGGGCACTTGATACACCGTTGGAAAGGTATAACTGAGAAGAAAGATTTTTTACTAGCCCATGCTAGTGCCTTCAATAGTCCCATGTGACTCAAATCTCCAAAAAATGTTGTTAAGGGCCTCAAATCCCCAAAAAACGTCATTTAGGGACTCAAAACGGCCCCAGAAATTTGGAACCCGAAAAACTATCAAAAAACTGTCAAGGTGGAATTTTTTTTTTCGAGCCATTGGAATAGGTGGGTGGCCACCGATATCAACTTGGATCACTCACTAAGGATAACACCAACACCATCATGAAAATTTAAAGTATTTGAACTAGATGAGCAAGTTATTCCAATTTTTTGGCAATGAGCACAAGATTAAGAGATCCTTAACCTCATCATCAAAGTTTACCCCTACATAACTTAACTGATTTGTGACTGTGTTAAACTCATTTAAATGATCAACAATAAACCCACCTTTTGACATCTTCATATTAAATAAATGCTTTTTATGAAATACCTTGTTTGAGGTTGAGGGTTTTTCATACAGTCTAGCCAATGCCTTCATTAGATCATACGTTGTCTTTTTTTTTTAAATGTTGAAGGTCATCGACGATGCCATGAATAATCGTATTGTTCCTAGTGCCTTTCTGTCAAAAATCTTCCATTCTTCATCTTTCATAGTTCCTAGCTTCTTTGCTACTCCTCCCAATGGTAAGAATGAATTCTTCCAATAAAAATAGTCCTCTATTTACATCTTCCATAGTTTGTAGTTTTGGTTGTTAAACTTCTTGACCATAAACTTTCCTTCTTCCTCCATTGCTCTCATTCAAACCAAAACCCTCTTTTTTCCTACAAGTTTATTAGCCAAACAAACATTGGTTCCGATACTAGTTGTTAGGAAACAAATCATAGAGGAATTAAATTAAAATAACGTGGGAATAAAATATGGAAAACACAACACAAAAGAGACCATGGTTCACCCAATGTGGGCTACCTCCATGGAGAGAGTATTTTTCCCCCTTTTTTCCTTTCTCTCATAACACACACACAATAATATGCATAAATATAATGAAAATGAAGTATCCTAATCCTTTTAAAGACTTCATTACATGTAATCCATGGAAATAATACTACTAGATTCTAAAACCATGAGAGACAAATACCATGGGTCACCAATACCATGAGTCCAAAAATCACTTTACTTAAAATATAATTGACTCTTTTATTGAACCACTTGTTTACTTAAAATAGATTTGACTCTTTCACCACTTATTTACTTAAAATATATTTAACTCTTTTACCAAGTCAAGTTTATTCTAACACCATTTAAGTACTTGAATATTAAAAAAAATAAGGATTTATTAAAATATATTTGACTCTTATTTACTTAAAATACATGTAACTCTTTTACCGAGTCAAGTTTATTCTAACACCATTTAAGTACTTGAATATTCAAAAAAAAAAATAAGGTTTCACATTCTCAGTCACATAAACGTCTCATTAACCAACTAAACCAACACCTCATTGATCCATATTGTCGTTTCTAAAAAAACATCCACTTCTAAGATCTACTTAAATATTCAAAAAATCCAACTAAAAGTTTTAACCACAAAATTATGACGGTGGATTAACATAATCAACATTTAAGTACTTGAATATTAAAAAAAATAAAATAAGATTTCACACTCCCAGTCACATAAACAACATTTAAGTACTTGAATATTCAAAACAAAAAAAAATAAGGTTTCACACTCCGAGACACATAAACGTCTCACTAACCAACTAAACCAACATATTGTCGTTTCTAAAAAAATCTACTTAAACATTCAAAAAAATCCAATTAAAAGTTTCAATCACAAAATTATGGCGGTGGATTAACAAGTTAGAGAAACAAAAACTTTATTGTCAACATGTCCATACAACTTTTATTTGTAATTTTTAAGGTTAAAACAAAATATTAAAAATTATGGCGGTGGATTAACAAGTTAGAGAAACAAAAACTTTATTGTCAACGTGTCCATACAACTTTTATTTGTAATTTTTAATGTTAAAACAAAATATTAAAACCAACTAAATCAACACCTCATTGATCCATATTATCGTTTCTAAAAAAACATATGCATTAACCAAATTCAATGTCAGTGTCACATATTTAAGCTAATCTACTTGGAATGAGCATTTTCTACCCTTCTCCATCAAAAAGTTGAAGCCYGAGCACAAACCTTTAAAGATCCTCCACGAGTAGAGGAGTRTATCGATTAAAGGAGCATATCACATTTATAATTGCGGTTATATTATCTATCGACCTTACCTTCACTTTTATGCCCGGCTTGCTCTTGTTAAATATTTTGCTTTTCATCGTTTTACTTACTCTATTTCAATTGATTTAAAAAGACCTGTAAAACAAGTTTCTGTTTACTAAAGAAGTTCCAAATGTTTGTGATCTTTATGAAGATTGATCAAGTAGAAAAAGTAGAAAATTTTAATCCTTCGGTCAGTGATTGAGATAGGATGTTCAGAATTTATATACAACATTAGTGAAGATTGGTCGGATAGATAATTTTAACACTTAGGTTAGTGATTGAGATGGGATGTTTAGAGATTTATACTCAACATTAATTCAATTTTATGAAACAGTGATAATTCTATTTGCTATCATGTGTTCGAATTTCAGCCATAACCAAAAGGAATTTCAGCCATAACCAAATTCCTTTTGGAAGTCTTCCTCAGAATATCAAGTGTCCGAATTGCAGCCATTACCAAATCGCTTTCGGAGGTCTTCCTCATAATATCAACATCATTTGTGCCGTTCAATCCATGACTTTTAGCGGTGATCACAAGTTGCATATTTTTATGGATTCTATCAAGTCACGAATGACCCAAACGCATTTTACAACATCGGCATCGATGGAAGTACTACGACAGGGATCGCGCTGATAAGAGAGACCACTGCATTCTTCCTTTCAAGACCGTGTTCCATGGATTCATTTATCTGATGATCTGAGGTCAGGAACATGTCATGTTTTCGTCACCTCTTTCTAGCATGAACCACTCTATGTGCATATCTGATTGTTGTAGTTTAAATGTTACGTTTTTTTTTTTTTTTTTTCAGTGTATATTTTTTTTGAGATATTTCTCCAAAATCCGGGAGATGTTGTTGGATTTGCAGATTTGAGTAGTTAAATTTGTATAATATTGTTGGATCTACAGATTTGAGTAGTTAAATCTGTATAATTCAAGTATTCTAGGGTTTTTCAGTATGCTGAATCAATTTCTGCATTCAAAAGTGAAAAGATTAAGTAAAGAGATTGATGCAACACATTAACAAAACAAACTATTACTATCACTAGCTACCAATGCATTAGACTCCCCCTTAAACATAACATGGTCCCCTGTTAAAGGAAGATTCAAATTCTCCGATTCAAGTGAACTTAATACCACATTCCTCCCATGGCCCATGAATCAATCAGAGCTTACAAAACATGGGGAACACAGCTTGCTTATAGAAAATATTACAACCTGGACCAAAAAACTTAGACCAAAAAACTTATTGGAAAAGATTACAACTTGGACCAAAAAACTTAGACCAAAAAACTTAGAACCTAAAGATTATTGGTGTGTAACAATTCATTTCTTCTTATATTTGCTATGATAAAATGGCTCAGCATCAATGATACTTTCTCTTCAACAATAGAAGAGACAATACTTTTGTCTACTTTCTCTCCAACAATAAAAGAGACAATACTTTTGTCTAGCGGCCTATTGTCTTGCAGACTTTGCTGGCTCGCTGGCCTAACTGGAATCTTTGCGTATCTCTTTGGGGTGAGATTTTCTGCGTGCAGTTTTTATTACTACTCAATAATGCAGAAACATTTTTGATACTTGCTCTTCAACAATAGAAGAGGAAATACTTTTTTCTATCTCTTTTGTCTTGCATTGCTGGCCTAATTGAAATCTCGACATAATAATTCAAAAAACTTTAGTAACACTTCAAAACCATTAACAACACCTGTTTTTATACTACCTCCTTTAACAATAAAATAAAATAAAAAACTTTGAACCACCGTTTTTTTTTAAATAATAACACCTCTTTTAAAAATAATAAAGACTTTTAAAATACTGCAGACAAAAATTGGAATTTCCCCAATCAGCTAACCTTCCTTTTGTGCAGCAGCCTCAAATCATTATATCTCTGCGTACTTATGTCTCTATGTTGATGGCATGCTTCAAAAAGAAAGCTCCGGCAGAAGAAAGATTAGTCGAAGCCCACATGAGGAACGTGGGATTCGAACCGGATATCTCTGTGGTCGATGGGCGCAGGGTTTTTGACCAAATTCCTGTCAGAAAATGCGGCATCATGGACGGCCATGATCACTGCGTGTGCCAAACAAGGTGATCCTGCTGAGGCCTTGAAATTATATCATGAAATGCAAAGAACCAAAAAACATTGACTGCTCTTCCTCTGCTATAAAGAGGCAGTTTCAAGTTTCAAGATAGATTCCTCTTTTTCTCAAAGGACAGAATTCCATATCCCTGGGTTCCTAGGCTCTCCAGTGATGGAGTGAGATTTAGATCCGCTCTGATACCATGAAAAGATTAAGGAGAGACAGTAAACTAATTGATGTATTAATATGAACATGTACAGTTACATGATACATGATATGGTTACCAATTTTTATCACTGTAAAGTAATTAATTTTATCAAATCTTATCAAGATAAACTAATTAATTAAGTAAGTTACTTAAGGATGTGATTATTTTTCTTAACTAAAAATGCAATTTAAATAACAAAAAATTGTGATTTCATCCAAATTTCCAGATTTAAGAAATACAAAAATGTTGAACACTTATCTGATTTGGTTTTTAGTTTTTAGAATGAATGCACCCACAAGAACTGGTTTTAGTTGCCAGTGTAAAGTAAATAACATGTATATAATGTCCATTTTCTTAAAATCAGTGATCCACTCTATAGCAGGATATAGAATTTGTGGTGTTGGAGGTCAGTGCCTTAACTACATTTGAAGCCCATGAGATTTTAGTTTCTTTGAAGCTCCGGAAATTTTAGTTTCCACAAGACTAATCGTCTTTAAGGCTTTGCTTTGACTTTTAAAGTCACAGGTTTGCACAAGACTAACCGCTCCTTTACTTACCCAAAAGTCACAGGTTTACATCGAATCCTTTAATTACCCATTGGCATAGCTCTCCCCTATAAAAATGAAATCTTTGAGCATAGTATTGATATTCAGTTACATGGTTATTGTCTGCCATGGATGATAGCAGCAAGATGCTTCCCACTAAGTTACTGGCCATCAAACGCTGGACTTGCTTTACAGCAGCGATATGGCTGCAATCTATCAATGGCACCAACTTTGATTTTTCTGATTACTCCTCTGATTTAAAGAAAATTATGGGGATGAATCAACTCCAGCTGAATAGTTTGGCGGTGGCCTCGGACCTTGGAAAAGTCATGGGCTGGGTTTCTGGACTGGCGTGCTCGTTTCTGCCAACCTGGGCAGTTCTTGGCATTGGAATGAGCTTGGGAACGGTGGGTTATGGCGTTCAGTGGCTAGTTCTGAGTGAAATCATTCATCCATTGGAATATTGGCAGGTTACACTTTTCCAAATTTTATTTAATTTTGTTGTACTTCATACAGATTTAGGGATGGATTCTTCTGAAGTCTATCATAGAGCTCCTGGATTTTTCTGAACTCTATCATAGAGCTCCTGCATGGTGTACGAGACTTTCAAAGATGAAGCTTCAGGATATTATAAGTTTCTTCGCATAAGAATTAGATCGTAGAAAGAGAATTACACACTACTTCCATGYTAGCAAAATTTCTTATAATATAATTATAAGAGTGTGGTTTTAAAATATTAGCATAGATTCATTGTTGTATTGTTTTAACATATTTTTAGGTGTTGCAGTGTTATAGCTTGCTGGTGTTGGCTCTCTTGAGATTTAATTTGTTATTTTGGACAACGCAGGTGTATATATTGTGCCTTCTGGCTGGGAATAGCATCTGTTGGTTCAACACTGTGAGCTTCAAGGCTGCCATTGAAAATTTCCCAACTGAGAGAGGAATGGCTTGTGGTTTAAGTACAAGTTACGTAGGTATCAGTCCCGTTATTTACACCTGTCTCTCTTCCATTCTGGACCAGGGGAACCCTTCCCTGTACTTACTTTTAAACTGCATAGTCCCCGTAGTAGTGGGTGTAATTTCAGCGATAATACTCCATGTCTCACAATTAAAAATGGCGGTCATAGAAGACGGTGCAGATAAGAAATACATGACTCTATGCACGCTGATTGCCCTTGCCACCGCTGTATATTCCATAGTTTTTGTGTTCTTGCCCCACGGGAAGCGCCAGATTGAAGGAGTGTACGTTGCCGTGATTATTATTCTATTGATGGCCCCAATGTATATACCCTTCAAGGTTTCCTTAAACGCGTACATTTCAAGTGCAGAGCAGCAGAATACTACCGTAGAAAATCCTACCAACAACGTAACCTGCGAGGTGGGTTCCATTCAAATTGAAGAGATCAAAATCAATATTCGAAGCCTGGATATAGAAAACCTACTGCAGACTCTACAGAATTTCAATAACATTATAAGCAGGAGATTCCAGTTGATATTTGTTCCACCACTGGGAGAGGAGCACCACATCCTACAGCTCTTGGGGAGTATCGATTTCTGGTTATATTATTTCGTATATTTTTGTGGAGGAACTGTAGGAATAGTATATATGAACAACCTAGGGCAAATTGTTCAGTCCCTTGGATACTCCAAGACGCCCATCTTAGTATCTCTTGTTTCATCCTTTGGATTTATTGGTCGTATTGCATCAGGGCTTCCGGATTATATTCAGGTAAACCGATCCATACATGCCCCCTGCTGGCTTATCTACTGTGAGTTTTTTGTTAGTTTTTCTTTTTCTTCTTAAAAGAACGGTATTGTTTTATGTGGATTAGGAATACCGGATGTTCAGAAAGTACCGGCCCCTGCAAAGGCCAGGATGGATGGGCATATGGATGGTTCCCATGGTAGCGGCTTTCTTCATGCTACGATTCATGAACCCAACGACGTCCAGTGGCGTTCTTTATGTGAGCACGGCAATGGTTGGAACTTCGGCCGGAGCGATCAGCGCGATAGCCATTCCGATTTCAGCAGAGATGTTCGGAATGAAAAGTCTTGGTGTCAACCACAACGTTCTCGTCACAAACATTGCATTTGGTTCTCTTCTCTTCGGTGAAGTTGCAGGTGTCATTTACGATGAATCGTCTGCTTCCTCTCTTGGCATGGATAAACGTCCAAGAGACTCAGCCGACTGCATGGGAAGGCAGTGCTTTGAAAAAACGTTTCTCGCGTGGGGATGTGTATGTCTCTTTGGAATCCTTCTCTGCATTGTTCTGTGCAGGAGAACGCGCGAATTATACGAATCTATCCACAAAAAACATTAACACCAAATAGATCAGAGTTGAGTACATGTATTTTATTAAAAAAAAATTAATATAAATCCTTTGGATTTTCTGGACAATTATAATGAGCTGAAATCCGTTCTATACTAACTATTTCATATTTTCTCAGTATTTCATATTTTCTCAGTAGCAACATTAATTAACGAGCAGAATTGAGTTCAATAAGTGTAACACTGAATTCAAAATGTGCTTCACTTGCTCATTTATTAGACATGCAGACACAGATTCGGCGTATTGTGTTTGTGTTATTCGGACAATAGTGATCCGAAGCAGTTCGAAGTTAACGGTGTCGGTCTCTACATTTATGAGTAGGTTAACTAGCACAGCCGCTAACTCCTGGCTGTGATAACGTTGAAAGGTAGTGGTTGAGAACGCCTGCCTCCAATATATTGATTATATTGATGAGAATGCATGTCTCTAATATAAAATGTTTGTGGTAATCTGTCTGTGGTAATATGAAACGTTTGGCTGCATTAGGTTGATAAATGGAACGTGGCAATTATATATCCTTACAATAATTTTTTAATGTGATTAGGTAAATGTTAAAAAGTGATAAATGGAACATGGCAATTACATATCCTTACAATAATTTTTTAATGTGATTAGGTAAATGTTAAAAAGTAAACATGTTCACTGATGCCTTGATAAATGCAAGAAAGTTATGAACAATAAATCTAATCCATTGATTTTGGAGGACGACTAAGAATATGTCAGCATCTTCAATGCATAGCCATCAGATTAGGGTTTAAGGTTAAATAAGGTTAAAAGATCATTAATTATATCCATTGTCAATAGGTGTAATCTTCTCTTTTCTCACTATTTATTTTTTTTAGTCAAAAAATGGGTTTGAATTAGGTTAAATTTTTAGGGATAATCTGAGTTTCACATGGATCTAAGTTATATCCATTTCAGAACCTTATTTTAAGGGTTTTGCTCCATTTTAAACCAACCCAGATATTCAAAAAATCCATCAGAATTTTGAATTAGCCTAAAATTTAAAAACAACTCACGTAGAAACCTCAAGAAATTAATACATAAATCTATTCAGTAACTTTAAAAACATAGGACATTTTCAAATGTAATTTTAATTATTAACAATTTTATCATTTTTTAAGATATTTTTAATATGTAATTTCAACCATTAAAATCTATCCTTTGGAATTTTTAAATTTTTTATTAAGTGAAAAACAATATCCCAAAGGTTGAGGTTGTCATCAAGTACCAACTCCTTCAACTTCCAAAGACACAAGTTATCATGAAAGTGTTATTGTTCAAAATTACAGTGTTTTATGAGATTGCTCCTTAGTTAACCCACTCCTTCTTAAAACACAGTAATTTTGAACAATAACACTCTTATGATAACTTGTGTCTTTAGAAATTGAAGGAGTTGGTACTTGATGATAACCTCAACCTCTGGGATATTGTTTTTCACTTAATAAAAAATTTAAAAATTCCAAAAGATAGATTTTAATTGTTGAAATTACATATTAAAAATATCTTAAAAAATAGATAAAATTGTTAATAATTAAAATTACATTTGAAAATGTTCTATGTTTTTAAAGTTACTGAATAGATTTATGTATTAATAATAATACTCTTA
>ML777189.1:329075-358554 GCA_009831015.1 Picea engelmannii
TTGGAGGAAGTGACTTCATACAAATATCTTGGAATTGATATTCACCACAAGCTCAATTGGAATTATAACATTGAGAAAAGGATTATTGGGGGATGGAAAACTTATTATGGGCTTGAAAACAATTGTAAATCAAATGATCTTTGGAGTTGGGATAAGAAGAAACTCCTCTTTGAGACTCTTCTTACACCTATTATTCTTTATGGTTGTGAAGTCTGGGGCTGTGGTATCTCTCGTGAATCCTGGAGAAAGATAAAGAAAATACAAAAGAATTTTATAACCTATAATCTCAAAATTAAAGGAAATACACCCTATCCCATCCTCCTCATAGAAACAAGCCTCTCCCCCATTGAGAGCATGGCTATGACTAGATACCTAATGTATAAGTTAAACAACATGGAAGACAAGAGTCTACCTAAAATTACTTCAAAATCAAGTCATAACCACCATCGACTCAAGCGAGGATGGCATAAAGACGCCCGGTCTTGGCTAAACTATTGGGGAATCATGGAAGAAACTATTTTGAAGAATAAATATACTATTAAAAAAAACATCAAATCAAAATTCAAGGAAAAAATGTGGCGCGATAAAGAGTTAGAGAAAAAAGAAAATTAAGGTATTATAAAGATGTAATCAACCCTAATCTAGAAGATCAAAATTATCTATCTATTTTGCCAAGTGTAAAGAAAAAATAAGCATTGCTAAGATAAGAACAAATTCTCATGAGCTCCATACTGAAACTGAGCATTGGTCAATTCTTAAAATGCCATGGGACAAAAGAGTGTGTCACCTTTGTGACACTAAGAAGGTTGAAGATGAAAAGCACTTTCTCTTAGATTGTCCAGCCTATTCCCATATTAGATCTCATTTTCAAAATATTGATCACACTACCAACCTTCCTAACCTCTTAACTCAACAAAAGTATGGTGATCTTGGAAAGCTTCTCTTAATGCTTTTTGAGCACAGAAACAAAATTCTAAAGAATCACAAGTGATCACTTACCCTCTTAAGGTTCGATAGACCAACTAGGTCTTAGTGGACGTTAATCATCATGATGATCATGAACAAAAATTTTTGATGAACATAATAAATTTACAGTTAAAAAAACCAAAAATATTACACAAAAAATTAATATATATGATATTAATAAATTTAATAAATTAATTTTAATAAATTTTAAATTAAAATTATTTTATTTTTCTAATATAAAATATAAATGGAAAGTGGAAAGTTTATTTTGGATTAGAAAACAATTATAAATCAACTCATATTTGAATATGGGATAAGTAAAAACTTATAATCTTAGAGGAAAATAAAACAGATCCAAAATAATTTTATAATCTATAATCTCAAAATTAAAGGAAATACAAATAAAGGAAGAGATCATATTGGATAATAAGGATAATATTAAAAATATTATTACATCAAAATTTAAGGAATGAGGTAATCAACCTTATTCTAGAAGATAATATTTTTTTTTTTTTTTTACAAGTGTAAAGAAAAAATTAATATTTTTTTTTAGTAAGAATCTATATATTACCTTTCATGGAACAAAATTACAGTATCATCTAGGATATTAGTGTTGAATTTCCCCGAAGGGAAACCAATTCAACCACTCTGTTGTCTTTGTAAGCAACTGAAAATTAAACAACATTTTCTGAATTGCCCTGTAGGAAAACCAATTTGACCAGACCATTCATACAAACTATAAGACCAAAAAGACTATCTCCTGACACACAAAAAAAAATGATTGTGCTAAAATCCGACGGCCTAAGAGGAATCCTCCAAAAAACATTAAAAATTGATAGAGTAAGACATGCATGGTGACACTTGTGCGGCTGCCAACTCTCATGGTCTCTGGCATTCGCGCTTTTCCATGTCACCCTCGACAACCATCTGGATAGTTGGACCAAGAATTGTCTTTGAAGTAGTTGGGGAACTAGTGGCTAGTTCTGGATCATGCAGGGAGCGGAGCAGGGTCACAAGCAGAGATTCAATTTTCTTTGCGCATTAGTCCAAGTGTTCTAGCTGAAAGTAGAGGTCTTCCATGTCCTTTCTGACCGCAAATACCAGATCTTGTAGTATCAACACCGAGTCTTGGAATCTTTCACAAGAAGTGCAATCCGAGAAAAGATGGGTCTGGCTCGGAGGCTCTTCCAATTATGCAGGGAATTCCTCCAGAGAAGGAAGAGGGACAAAGGGTGGCAAGGGGACAGAGGGTGGTGTCGAGGGGATAAAGGGTGGTGGCAAGGGGGATGAGGGTGGTGGAATCACCGGGTGGACCAAGGTTAGTTGTGAAGACAAGGCCATATCCTAGATTGGTCCATGAGCATAGCCCAGAGAGTTGTCGTGGAGGTCAAACCAATCCACACAACAAGCCCACGACAAAGACAGAGGTGGAATACCACTCTGACCTGGCGAGGACTGGCAGAGGAAGGAGGCGAGGAGATGGGCGATGAAGCAGGGATAGGTGGGTGTTGGTTTTTCATGGACACTTTGTTTTGGAACCAGATAAGTCCTTGCTTTGGACTCCCGAGGAGTTGAGGCATAGCCAACAATGAGTGAGGGTAAGGCAGAGTCGAGAGTAAGTAGACAGAGGTGAAAACTAGAGAGACCAACAGAGTGCATGGGAAACAGACAGGAATGAAGGAAGAGTTCAAGGGTTGTCGAGGAGCATCACCATAATAAGAAAACTAGAGGAGAAGTTCACACACACGCAAAGGTGATGACCAACATCCTTCCTCCATCGCCAGGACAAAAAGACTAGAGGAGGCATGCTGGAGAAACTAGTTATGAGCTCGCAGCAGTGAAGGCAGTCAATACTCATCGGGGGGTGATAAAGGAAGGATGGGAGGTTGCATGTGTCGTTCATGTGTTTTTTGGAGAGGTGGAAATTGTTGTCTTCTCCCATATATGCGTAGACCCTGCTGACACCTCATCCGGGGAAAAATTAACATTCTTAAAATAAGAAGAAATTCTTATATTCTCTATAGTAAAACAAAAAAAGTTAAGATATTATAAGGAGGTAATCAAACCTAATCTAAAAGATAAAAAATATCTCATTTTTGAATAGTATAAAATATTTGTCAATTCCCAAAATTCAAAAGATTTACCATACTACCAATCTTCCTAACCTTTTAACTTAGCAAAACTATGGTGATATTAAAACACCTCTCTTAATATTTTTCAAGTATAAAAATAAAATTATAAATAATTCCATATAATCCCAATGAAAATTAATCATTATCATATAAATTTAAAATGTACCCATCATAAACTTTATGATAATGAGTATATCTACAACACCTAACTCTAATTGAAAAAATACATAATAAAACAAAATTATTGTTGAATCTCATTTTTTTTTTAAATAAAAAAGTTAAACTTCCTTACTTATGTCAATTTTCTTCCCTTTCTTTTCAAAATAAACCGAAATATTTGAAATAAATATTAATAATTATAATGATAAATTTTACACTTTTGTGAATTTAAAAACAATTTTATTTTTTAATATAAATATATATAATTACAAAATTCCATTACTTATGTTCAATTATAATTAAAAAAATACAATAAAACAAAATTATTATTAAATATTAGGTTTATTTTTTTTTAAATAAGAAGCTATATATTACCTGTCATAAACAAAAATTACAGTATTGTCTTAAAAGCGAGTTTTGGAAATGTTGAGTTGCCACCGAGGGAAACCAACTTAGCCTGGTAGTCTGACTGTAAAGATCAAGGAAAATTAAACATAATTGTCTGAATCGCCTCGTGGGGAAATGGATTCGGCCGATCCATGGATGCATACTGTAGACAAGAGAAGATTATATGATGATCCAGAAAACTCCTATCGACTGACAGACCCAAAAAATAGAGAGTATTAAACTCTAATAGCCTAAACATAACCTTCCAGAAACAACAGACAATTTTCAAAATAAAACATGCATGTTGACACTTGTTTGCTTGCTGACTGTCATGGTGTCTAGTGTGCTTGCATGTCCTCGGCTTCAGCTACATGCTTTCTTTGCATGGTGTCTCATTTTTCCTCAGCTGCCTGTATGCATGCAACCCTGCCTCATCCATTCTCCCTCTGGAAGTCTAGAACAAGAACCGCCCCTGGAGATGCAAGGGCATTGGTGCCCGAGTCTGGAGAATGCAGGGAACCAAGCAGTGTTGAGAGAAAAGATTTGATTTTATCTGCGCATTGGTCCAGATGTTCCAACCTAAACAGGAGGTCATCGATTTCCTAACGGACTGCTAAGACCAAGTCTTGGAGAATTGAAATCTAATCTCAGAGTCTCGGGCATGAAGCACAGTTTGGACAGAGCAGATCTTGAGTTTGATACTCCTCCAATTGGAGCTCTTGCATTTGTGTGTTGAATTCCTCCAACGAAGGCATAGAAGCTCGTGACGGGAGTGGCGAGGGAGCGAAGGGTGGTGGATTGGAAGGGTGAGCCAATTTTGGCTATGATGTCGAGGCCAAGTCGAGTAGAGGTCTAAGAGCATAGCCAGGTGAATTCCATTGAATATCAAACCATTCAACTCAGCAAGCCCATGGCGAGGACAGAGGTGGAAGGTTGCATTGGTTTGGTGAGGACTTAGCAGAGGACGAGGGTGAGGAGCTAAGTGAATGAGAGAAGGTAGGTGGGTGCCTACTGACTCTGGGCACTTTGTTTTAATACCAGAGGGAACCTCTCTTAGGATTCCCTTGAAGGTGAGGCATAACTTGATGAACTTGAGAGAGAGGTGGAGATTCGAACAAGAAGAACCAGGTAGGAACCAGGGAGAATGACAAAGTGCTAGAATTGTTGGAGGGAGAGGGCGATAGAAACCAATAGGGGAATGGGCATCACCATAAGAGGTATGATGGAGAGTGAAGGCACACAGGCGAAGGAGGATCAGACAATGTTTCAGTACCATCTCTTTGACAGGAAGGCAACTTCGAGTGCACTGAATCATTTAGTTGAGAGAACGGTGAAATGGAAGGTTGTAGCATCCATAAGGTTGTAATAAAGGCCAAGGGGAGCATCATGTGCCATCATGTGGGTTGAGGCGAGGTGGCGGGTGAAGAATTCAGTGATGGCCACGTGGAGCACTCTAACACCCCATCCGAGGGTTAAATCTCAACTTTATTAACATTTTTTCTTAAAATAAAAAATTAAACTCTCATACTCAATTACAAGTTTTAAAATAATGAATACTTCTTAATTGTGTGATAAGTTTGAAGAGTGGACCCTCCACCCATCATAAATAAAAAAATGTAGCTTATGATGTAATAAAATAGCTGAGATATGGTTTTTGAAGGAGAAAGAAAGGATTTCACCTTTGAGAATAAATTACCTAATCAATGATATAAGGGTCACAATGGGACAATTCTTTAGAACTAATAATTGCACAGAGAGTAGTGGGGGAGATTTTGTCACGTTAGCCTTATGTTAGATAATATTACATTAAAATAATTAAAGTTGACTCAACTAAAAAAAATTAACAATAATAGACTCAATTAAAAGAAAACAATTACACTATATATATATATATATATATATATATATATATATATATATGATGATGGTGGTGATGATGATGATGATGATTATTGTCCACTAAGAATTAATTGGTCTATCGAACCTTAAGAGGGTAAGTGATTAATTGTGATTCTTTAGATTTTTGTTTCTGTGCTCGAAAAGCATTAAGAGAAGCTTTCCAAGATCACCATAGTTTTGTTGAGTTAAGAGGTTAGGAAGGTTGGTAGTGTGAAAAATATTTTGAAAATGAGATATAATCTAGGTATAGCCTAGACAATCTAAGAGAAAGTGTTTTTCATCTTCAACCTTCTCAGTGTCACAAAGGTGACACACTCTTTCATCCCATGGTGTTTTAGGAATTGACCAACACCCAGTTTCACTATGGAGCTCATGAGAATTTGTTCTTATCTTAGAAATGCTTATTTTTTTATTTACACTCATCAAAACAAATAGATAATTGTGATATTCTATATTAGGGTCGATTACATCCTTATAATACCTTAACTTTATTTTTTCCTCTAACTCTTTATCACACCACATTTTCTCCTTAAATTTTGATTTGATTATATTTTTAATAGTATCATTATTCTGCAAAATAGTGTCTTCCATGATTCCCCAATAGTTTAGCCAAGATTGGGCATATTTATTCCATCCTCGCTTGATTTGATGGTGGTTACAAATTTATTTTGAAGAAATTTTAGGAAGACTATTGTCTTCCATGTTTTTTAACTTTTTCTTATACATTAGGTATCTATTCATAGCCATTCTCTCAATGGGGGAGAGGCTTGTTTCTAAGAGGAGGATTGAATAGGGTGTATTTCCTTTAAATTTTAGATTATAGGTTATAAAATTCTTTTGTATCTGCTCTATCTTTCTCCAGGATTCAAGAGAGATACTACAACCCCAAACTTCACATCCATAAAGAATAATAGGTGTAACGAGAGTCTCAAAGAGGAGTTTCTTCTTATCCCAAATCCAAAGATCGGCTGAATTACAATTGTTTTCAAGCCCATAATAAGCTTTCCATCCCCCAATAATCCATTTCTCAATGTTATAATTCTAGTTGAGCTTGTGGTGAATATCAGTTCCAAGATATTTGTATGAAGTCACTTCCTCCAAGTTGTTTTCATATACAAAGGTATCATAAGTGATTTTATTGGATTTAATAATTATGACCTTAGTCTTATCAGTATTAACAGTCATACCCATATTGGAGCAAAAATCCTTGAGGATTCTTAGCTGGTTTTAAAGATCATGGGGACTCCTTTCCATAAGAACAACATCATTAGCATAAAGAAGAATATTTATGACTATACCAATGAGAGTATGGACGACACAACCTTCTTTTTCCAAACAATATTCTAACCTGTCAATGTATATGCCAAAAAGGGTAGGGGACAAGGGGCAACAATGTTTAACTCCAATATTGCAGTTAATCTCTTTCGACCAGCCCCCAATGTTTTTAAACTTAGAAATAACATTTTGATACATCCTTATTACAATAGCTCTCAAATCGAGAGGCACGTTTATTTCTTCCAACCTATTCCAAAGGTTTTTCCTAGGAACCATGTCAAAATCTTTTCTAAAGTTAACAAAACAACAAAAAAGATTGGTTTTAGTATTGTGGAACTCCTATGTAATGATCCTAAAAGTAACAATATGGTCCACAGTTGAATGATATCTCCTAAACCTTGTGTGTCCTTTAGCTCTTTTACCGTGAATTTCTGGCCAAAGGCTAATCTTCGTTTCCAAAATAATTCCATAAAGCTTGGCTAAAATCGAGCTAATAATAATGGTCCTATAATTAGAGGGAATGTTTCTATCCCATTTTTTTAAAATAGGAATAATGAGTCTTTGCGTCCATGGTTTAGGGAATCCCTTCTTGACTGCTAAATTGAAGAGCTTGTGTAAGTGATGGATAAGGATAGGCCCTCTGATTTTAAAAAATTTAGCTTGGTAGCCTTGAATGTCCTTATCTTTCCCATTTGAAAGCTGCTTAAACTCAAAATCTATGTCATCTAAATAGAAAATTGCATCCTCTGTAGGGACAATATGAATGGTGTCCATGGAATTAGGGAACATGTAAATAATTTTAAGGTAGGAATTCCAGTCCCTTAAGGGAATCATATTATTTTCTTTAGTATTGTGGTTTAGAATTTGGCTCCAGAACTTCTTAGTATCTAACTTAGATAGTTGTGAAAGTTGCTCTTGCCTTTTATTGATATAGTACCTTTTTTCCCTTTTAATTAGGGATTTGTATGTATTGATCTTATCGAGTTTTAAGGACTCATTAAAAGCATCCCTAATGGTTTTCCTATCAATTTTACATTCTTTATCATACCAAGGGTTGGTCGTTCTATTATTATTTTTATAGGACACCTCGAAAGAGAACTTGTTAATAGAAGTGGAAAGGGTAGTTGTAAAATTATGATAGAGTTCTTCAATGTTGCTCTTATAAGTTAGGAGATGTAATTTACTATTTAAATCCTTTAATAAAAGGTCAACTTTACTTTTTTCAAAGTGCAATTGTCTTTGATTATCATAATTATTTTCAATGGCACTTGTGTTCATGGAAAATTTTAGAGTTAGGGTTAAAGGTTTATGATCAGAGTCGGGTTCATGGTAATTTAAAAGGCTAAAAGTTGCTATTTGGTTGGAAACATGGATATCAGATATACCATAATCTATGACACTACTACCTAGAGAATGAATACAATTCATCTGGTGGGAGTTTGGCCACTTCATTACTCCATTGAAAATTATTAGGTCTTGAGAGTTGTAGAGCTTGACCAACTCAGTACCAAAAAAATTCTCAATTAGGTCTTCAGAGCTTCTTTTGTATCTATTAGATAAAACAAGGTCCTCATCTATCCATAAAGGATTATGGTTGGAGTCAGTGCTTAAAATAGTAACTTGTTTAGTTGCAGTCCTAGCATTAAAGTCTCCTAGCAGGAGGATATTACCTTCATTATTCAAATTCTAAATATCTTGCTCTAAATTATTATAGGGACAATTTCTATCTAGGTTGCTTTTTTTATAAAAAGTAGAATTAATAGGTGAAAAATAGAAAATTGCTATTTACATATTCTTAGCATTGTTGTCTAATTTTTTTATCCAAATGTATTGATTTAGAGGGTCGATCTTATGAAGTTGAATGTGAGGAGAAATGCACTTTATAATATAACAATTTATGCCTCCTATCCCTCTACAATGGGACTTTTTGTTCCATGCTGACCTCAAGACAAATCCTTCTAATTTAGGGACCTTAGACTCTTCATGCTCCAAAGTTTCATCTAGACAAATAATATCAATATCACTTGGGATCCAACTTATCATAGGGCCTTTGCACCATGGAAAGCCACGGAAGTTCCAAAAAAGGATCTCGAGTGTCCCAAATTCCTATTTATTATTATCCTTTTGGTCTCTATCCCTAACAATACCTTTTTGATTTCTAATTATTTCCCATTTTCCTTCTTTCCTGAATTCTTTTACCTTTTGAAGTTCCTTCCTTAATTCATCTTGGTCTTCGAGAATGAGGTCTTCATTTATAAATATTCTTGACCCTTTTAAGCTTGGAGATTTACTGAATATGCTATATTTATGGTCATTACAAATTACTTTGACACGAATCAACCTATCTTTGTGATCAATTGTTTTTCCTAACCTCTTTGCTTCTATGAGGTAAGTTGATTCAATTTGTGATTTATTATTTAATTCTTCTTTTACTATTGCTAGAGTATACTCCTCTTGTTGTTCTTTTATAACAAAAATTATGAGGTTCAAGGCTATTTTATTACGCTCATGGTCCAATTCAATTAGCTTATTCATTTCCTCTTTTATGGGTTTGATATCCAATTTGTTTTCCAAATTACCGAGGGTAAAATTGTTGGTTTTTTTTTCTTCTAGCTCTTTAATCCTATCTCTCAAGTTGTGATTTTTTTCAACCTCTCCTTCTTGGGTTGATTGTTTATGATTTTCCATTCCTTGAATCCTATACTTCATTGTCTATAATTCACTCTCGACCCCTAATAATTTATATTCTATTTGAGTTTGAATGACATCTTTGGAGAGTCTAATTTTTTTTATCATGCATTTCCTCTAGCTATATTTGGAGTTTTATGTCTCTTTCTTCACTCTTTTTTTCTAATGATTCTAACTCTATTTGGATTTTTGTATATCTCTCTTATCTCTTTTTTTCTAATGATTTCATATAATCGTAAAGGATCTCTAGGGTGATGCTTTGGAATACACACACACTACATACTTACATATGAAAACATCTCAAATATTAATTCCTTCATATTAAATGATAATTAAAAAAATTACACCTTAAAAAATTTGATCCCGGATTTAAGATGAATCTATGCTAGTCAATAAGTATTCTAGAATTATATTATATGATGGTTGAGTAACATTAAGGATATGACCGATGAGAGGGAAAAAGGGAGAAGAGGGAGGTGTAATTAATTGATTAATAATTACACCTTCTTGTCCCATTCTTTTCCTTAACGTTAATCAACCATCCTAATATAATTTTAATTTAACCTCTACAATAATTTTAACTTAACCTCTACAATACTTATTGATTATTTATTATTTCTAAAGAACTGTCTCAGTTGACTGTTATATCATTGATTAATTGAAGTTTCTTCACAACGGATAATTTTTTCTCAACGGTCAAATATTTTCTTTCTCCTTCAAAAACCATACCTTGATACTCTTTCTTACATCATAATCTAGAATAGTCCTTAAGCTAGAATGGTCCTTGATGATGGGTGGAGGGTCCACTCAAAAATTTGGACATTTCAACTTTCAAACTTATTACATACTTTATATCCATAAATATAAAAAAGTATTATGTCAAAATGTGAAAACCTACAAATTCAAAAAATAATAAAATGTCCAGAAATTCCATTTCGGCCTGGATGTATCTATGTAGGGAACCATGATACTTGAGCACCAGATGTCGCTCCGAATATTTGATACCCATCTTGGTGTGCAAGGTATGGAAGCTATTTCTGAACTCTGGAACTTCTTGGTCTCTTTCTTTCTGCAGTGTGGTCCATTTGGTATACAAGTCATCGTAACTTCCAACATGGTAGTATTGTTCCTTAATATAATCCCTAAAGAATTCCCAAGTGGTCGTGACTGTAAATAATGAGGGTTCCTCTGTTTCCTTTTTCTCATATAAATTTTCCCACCAATATTTGACATGGGGAACAGCTTTGAGGAGCGCAAAAGTAATCTTTTCTCTATTCGAAAAGTTATAGACAGAAAAACACCCTTCTAGCAGATTCAACCACTTATCTACAACATCTGTGTCTATCTGACATTCAAATATAGTAATATCAAATTTGATTTGTACCTTGAAGGGGGTGACGCCTCCGCTCGAGGAATATGCATCGCTTGTTGGTAGACGTTGAAGGATTTGCACAAAACTATCCATCATCTCGTTCCTCTATTGCGTGAGGGCTTCCTCAAGCAACATTTTGAAAGGATCTCCTGTCCCATCATATTTCTTTTCTCTTTCCATGAGAGGTCACTTGGGCGTGCGAGAGATTTTGTCCTTAAGAGAAACAAGCTTGAGACCCAATTCTTTGTACCCTAACCTCGTTTGGGACATGCATTAAGACGACAAGGAGAATACCTTTCTGATACCACTGATCCGGATTTTATGAGAAAAACGAAATGAATACAGATTATTAAAAGATGTTTAACATAGAATAATAGAGATACAGATAAATTGGTTTTCTATTCAATAAGGAAATAAGTTGAAACTATAAAACGCAGTGGAGAACAAGCTTGCTGGAATGGTGGTGGCTTATCTTTGAGAAGAGATGTGAAGGTTATGCTCATTCGCAAGAAGATGATTACAATGAGGCTCTAAAGGCATTTTTACAATAAGAATGAATGCCAAAACCCTACACATCCAAAAACCTATCCCTAGGATATGAAGCACCAAAATTCATGTGGGCCCCATTGGGGTAATCTAGTACATCAACTTATCGGCGTCGTAACTTTTGCATACGATCTTTGTTTTAGGTGCACGATAGCTTGTTGGAAAGGTCTCTCCGAGGAATACACGTGTTGTTGTCAAACTCTAACTTCATCTATATTCTAACTGTGGCGAGCCCTAAAAACGTTGTTTAGGGCCTCAAAATGGCCCCGAAAGTCAGGGACCTAAAAACTAGGAAAAAACAGCCAAACTGGAAAACTGCCAAAATGAACCAGTTGGAATAGGTGGGAGGCCACCGAATTCCATATGGATCATCTCTCCTTAGGAATCAATGGTATCCATTACATTGAGTTCTCGAGGGATAGGGGAAAGTGATTGTTGGATCTGAAGCTTGGTGAGTTGTTTTCCTTGCTGGAGACGTTGTGCTTCTTGGTTTGTGGAAGGCTATCAAAAATTTGTTGTTGGTGGGATTGAATATGTTCAACCAGTTGGGCTACATGAGATGCATGTGTGCAGAAGGAATCTTTACGCTTTGCTGCAGTCTTGTCGTCCTACTTCTGTTGGATAGAAGGTGCTTGGACCGAGGATGCAGTGGTTGTAGTTTCCTTCTGTTCATCTTTTGAACATATTGTGAAGAATCTGAATTTTGTAGTATGGGATACTACCTTGTGACACTTTTTATGTGGGATAATAGTCAGAACTACCTCTGGTATCCTATAGAGATGACCCCCTAGAGTAACAATGACACTACGGGGTCGATACTCATAAATAGCATGGCGCTTCCACATATATGGTTGGCCCAAGAGAACATCACAGACATCCAGTAGGGAAACATCACATAATAACTCATCCTTGAAGGGTTGGATGTCGTATGAAAATCAAAACTGCAGGCTGACACGAAGATCTCGTCCCTAGTGAAGCCACCTGATGTTGTACGGTTCTGGGTGTGGTGTTGTCGACAATCCCAACTATTTGATGACCTCTTTTGAGATGAGGTTCTTCTCACTTCTACTATCAACAATAAAATGTAGTGGGGTCCCCTTTACCCACATCTTTGAATGAAAAAGGTGTTCCCCCTCTTCAGGATTTGCTGGTTATTCTGGTTGAATTGTTGTGATCGTGGCAATAGCAGTGGGGTATGCATCGATGATCTGTCTTCTATCATTATTTTCTGAATCAGATTCCGAATCAGGGTTTGACTCCTTGTCTTTGATTTTGGCCACCAATGACTATTTTGAGTGACATTCATCTGAGTTGTGCCAGGGGATTTTATGGAAATCACACCATTTTCTAGTGTCCTTCTTCATCTTTCTATTACCCTTCTTTTCATGTGGCTTGGACTGGTTTTCTAAAGGCTGATTGTTAGGGCCTTATTTACCATACTTTGGTTGTTGTGTATTTCCAACAACCAAATCCATATTTTCTTTTTCTGCTGCTTAAATTTCTTCTCGATTTTAACAACAGATTGATAAGCATCACCCAGTGATGATATGTCCAAAATATCCATTTCAATTTGGATGTATCTGTGTAGAGCCCCACAGTATTTCAAAACCATATGTCACTCAGACTCTTTGATACCTAGCTTGGTGCACAAGGCATGGAAGGTATTGGTGAACTCTAGAACTGCTTGGCCCCTCTCTTTCCATAGTGTGTTCCATCTCATGCACTGGTCATCATAGTTTCCAATAGGGTAATATTGTTCCTTGACCGCATCCACAAAAAAATCTCAAGTGGGCTCAGCCCCATATATTACAGAGTCCTTTGTGGAACTTTTCTCCCAGTGAGTTTCCCACCAATGTTTGACATGGGGGATATCCTTAAGGAGTGCGAAGGTGATATTTTCCCTATCAGAGAAATTATGAACAGAGAAATAACCTTCTAGCAGATTTAACCATTTTTCTAGGGCATCTGCATCTATATTTCCTTCAAATATGGGAATATCAAAATTATACTGTACCTTGAAAGGAAAGGTACCTCCAAAGTGGTCACTTTATGAAGACGTGCCTATTATTATTGGCAAGCATCGAAGGATGTGGGAAAACTTCTCCATCATTTCGTCCCTCTGTCACATGAGAGCTTACTCAAGCAACAGATTAATAGAATCCCATGCTCTGTTATTTTTATTTTCTTCCGCCATGGAGGGTTTTTTGGGAGTGCAAGAGAAATTTTCCTGAAGAGATACAAGATCGAGACCGAACTTTCTATACTCGGACCTCGTCGGGGACATGCACTGAAAAAACAATCAAGAGCAACCTGCTCTGATACCACTAATTCAAATTATTTTCGACACGAAATGAAAGCGGAGATGTAATAAAGAAATTTACAGAGATGTATCAGATATCCAACAATATAAAATAAATATATCAGAGATATAAACACACAGATATAGTAATACACAATTTCTATTAATGTGTGAAATGTATAGAACTATAAAAATACAGAGTGAAAGACTTGTTAGAATGGTGGAAGCTTATCTCTAAGAAGAGATGTGATGGATACTCGCATTCACAAAAAGATGGATTAAAATGAGGCTCTAAAGGAAATTTTAACATAAATAAAATCCAAAACCCTAACCATAGAAGATGAAAAGCCAACAATTTTGTGGACCTCGTTTTGGGTAGTTTGGTGTATCAACTTCCCAGGGGTGTAACTTTGGCATACGATCAGTTTTGTGCGCACAATATCTCATTGGAAAGGTATCATCGAGGAGATTCATTTTGGGGGATCAATAAGAGGCTTTGGATATCATTGAGGTGTTATATCCCGAAAAAAAATTCATTAAGGCCCTCAAAATGGCCCTATACATTTAGGAACTAAAAACCTGCTAAAATTGGTAAGTTGCCAGAAGACTGTTTTGTGCCAGTTGGAATAGGTGGGTGGACACCAATATCCACTTGGATAAATTTGTCACTACCTTTGTCACTGAAAATGATAACATGTTTTTGATACCTCTTTTGCTGCTACTGATATCGATATCTCATCAAGACTATAACCACACATACCTCATACCAGGATTTAAAATAGAGTTATCCAAATCAAATTCTTATGAATCACTAAGACATACATGTTCCTGATTTCTTCATAATACTCACCCTAACACATAGAGGAAGACATAACTTCAACCTGTAGCTGAACTGAGTTTTAGATCCTCGATCTTCAACAAATTTTCCTCACAGGTATGTGACCCTATACATTGTATGTTCATGGGTATCTACACTTTTCCTCACTGTAGCCCATGGATGTACATGCTTTTCCTCCTGAAAGTCATGGATTTTCTCAAAGAACCTTTTTATGTAACTTCTTCTCTATATGCTCGGCTCCTGCAAACTTATTACTTGACTTGACTTCTTGTTACGAGGAAAATCTCTCTATGGCTAGGGCAAACCACAATAGACGGAACTGACTGCAGAAATCAACTCTATTATCAAGGATGCTATGTAAACAAATATGCTAGAGAGACAAGATAAAAGGCCTACCTCGTCCAGTCGTTTGATGAAGTCCACCATTGAGCACTTGACCCAAAGAAATATACCTACAAATAGTCCTCAACAACCAAGAAAAGCAAGCATATGGTGATAATATATAATGTTAACACATTCAATAACATAATCCATTAATAAAAATGACAAATACGCCCATGGAATAATAATTCAAATATTTTCAAGATATCAATTGGATGTGAAAAGAGTATTTCTATTAATATATGATCATCGGAAGTAAAAATGTTACATACTTCTATGTCGGCACAGTTCAAAACCGAGAAACCAAGTTCCTTCCATCTGGGCCTCCACCACTTCAATCCTCCACCAAAGGCAAGCTCATAGAAGAGAGACAATGAAGTTCTCAATCAAATAAGGTAAGAGCTTGGGGGCTTTACACTGTGTTCAAACTTAAAGTACAAATGGATGCAGAATCAATATGAAGTAAATAATTTCTCCAGAGTAACTTTTCTCTCAAAGTTGAATTCTTTCTCTTCTTTTCCATACCTCAGAATTGGCCCATTTATAGCCTTCAAATGGAATTAAAGGGCCGAGTCAGAACATTTCCAGTATATGGAAGGCCAAGGATGATAGATCTCCTATCGTGACATGGAAACCCGACTCCATTTTTCATTTTTGGGAAAAAATCCCAATGTATGCGAGTTGTAGTGGTGCATCCTGCGTATACGCATGTTGTATAGCAGGCAAGGTGCGTACATGTCAAAAAATATGTATTTTTAGCTCTAGGATTTACAAACATGGATGATAAGTCTGCATAGGGAAATAGAAAAAGGCCTTCTGTGCAAGATTGCATAGGGTGAGGAAAATCTTTCTATAATATATGCCCCCTAATGTGTGAGGTATGAGGTGTATCTGTGATAGATGAAATACATTATAAACAACCCAGAAGTGGAGTGATGGGGAACTGGCTGGAAGAACTAGTTTCTCATTACACTTTGCGTTGACTTTGCATACATGGCTACCAATTTGAATTACATTGTAGATGCATGTGAAAATATACCAAACAATTGTTTGTGGCCATGAATAGGAAAATACAAATGCGGTTACATGCCAAAGGATGTCATAGTCATGAACAAGGCCCAATAGAACCAGTCTCAAAACCAATATGAAGATATATGTATTCAATAGATTACAATGTGATCTCCCATGATTATTGACGTCATATAGATACTAGTCGAATGAAAAGGAAGCAACAACTCAAGAAAGTTGCGGCCATATACTGATGTCTTAAAGTCTTCTACACAAAACGCCAAGGCTGAAAGTCTACATCATGTGAATAAATGAGTTGAGGTTGAACACAATGAGACATCATTTGATTACTGTTCATTGAGGTATACCATTAACAAACGTGAGACAACCTACCGATAATAAATGTAGGTATCAAGGAATTGAGTACATTATTACAAGTGTGAATAAAGGAGTCGATGTCAAACACCTGAAGAATCCATCGATCATGATACATTGATGTATTCCCAACTATCGATGGCAAGAGAAACTGCCACTAATGATTGTAAGCCTCAAGGTACTCATAAGACTCTAGATCTAGTTTCTAGAATAAATGAGATGAATTTGATGGAAGGAGACCCACTGAAAGGAGAGAATTAAGGAATCCCTCATCATCCCACATGAGGTACAAAGCAAGAGCTTCATGATTTGGAGGAAATCGAATGAAGAACATGTTCACGAACCAAATACCCTGTGCATCTTTTGCGTATTCCAAATGCAAGCGGTACACGAAAAGGACCCTTTGAATAGCATCCAATGAGGAAAGTTGTTGACAAAGGCGAGGAAACCACCAATAAGGCTAATGGAATCCAAGACACTACATAAATCCCAATGTGTTAATATATGTCTTTCTGTTGAACACAAGGGAAACCACCTAGTCAATGATCAATGATGAAATGTCGATTGTTGGGTTCAAGGCTACCTACCAATGATGAAAGTAGGACCAGGGTGCCAGATAGGACTACAATATCATGTGATTCTGAGACAAACTCAGGGTATGGCTGACATGCAAAGTCAAGAGATCTGAGGAATGGTCGACACAGGTTGATAGACTTCCTTTGAACAAGAGCATGAGACATATGGAAGACTCCAACAACATAGAATCAATGATGAAACCATGATATGCAAGAGGCATCAATGAAATTATCCATAGGGACTAGAAGAGTAACCACTCAGTAGAGAAGACTTTGTAACAAGCTCATCTTCCTAAGGCCATGATAAACCAAAAATTATGGTGACAAATGGACTCAATAACTTTGTGCTTTGTTCAAAGGCGACATGACTGTTGCCAATATAAGATAATACTCCCTTCCCGCCCCTATTTTTTTTTTCATAGACAAATGAATGTTATGATACAGAGGAGGAAACGAGTGTCGCAAGTAAGAAAAACTAGTTCCAACAGTGGAGCGTACCTATGATCAATGCAAGGATATGCATGCAGGAGATATACACTCAAGGGAATGTTCCCTCCTAGGTATAGGGTGTCAATTTGTGAAGGATATAAACGAGGCTCTTCTTGGTTGAGGATGCAAAACTGCCGAGGCAAATGATTTATAATGCAAAGTGAGAACCGGCTATAGGCTCATTGCTACAAGCAAGGGCATGAGATGCAATCACAACTTAACACTAAAAGATGTCCCTTTCCATGACATTTAGTCTACTTGGTGTGAAAAATGGATAAAATTGTGCCAAATAGATGTCCTTTCAAATCCAATTTATGAGTGTGAAAGAGACAAGTTCACTCGGCTTTGAAGGCGAGTTGGAAAATAGCTTAAATTAAACTCAGTTGGGATTCCTCTAGGTAGAAGGAAGCATGTTTATGATTGAGAAATGAGGCTCAACATAAATTCATGTATTAACTATAAGGGACTCCCAGTCCTATGGAAAAAATATCTACATGGGAACCAAAATGAAGCAGAGGATCTAACTAGGGCACCCATGTTTGGTAAGTCTCTACCACTTGATAACTACACGTCTTATAGAAGATGGAAGGTTACGTCTCGCAACAAATGGGTTCGTAACTAAGGCATAAAAGTGGTAGTTATAGGACAATTCAAAAATGCTTGATGGAATGGATACCTATCCTATATTTAGGGTAGTGAAAATACCTTCCCGTGGTTATGAATGATCAACATAATGTTAAAATCTGCAAGAATCCCTGGTGAAAACTACAAAAATTGACTCAATCCATTGTTGTATTAGTCCATTAGTTGAAACAATAACTCAAAACTATAGAAACTGGGTAAAAATTGTTATAAATAGTAACAAAACCAAAAATTACTACGTCATTTTGACTTTTTACCCAAATAGTGAAAATTGGACCAAATTACCTCTGATATTCAACTGGTGATTGTGGGAGCGTCAGGCGACAAAATCAGAAGCCGTCTGGACCAGGTAATTCCTCTTCCCCTCCTCTTCCTTTTTAGTGGATTAAATTTTTGAATTAGGTTTCAAATTTTGAGTAAATTAGGGCACAAATTGGGTAACTCAGTTTATGTGGACTACAGTTAATTAGGTCACATATACGTGAGGATATACGCGATTGTGCGAAATACAGGGCATGTATACTCAAACCTATACGTGACTGTAAATGAAGCAGCTCGTGTACAAGTCCGTAAACATCATTTCTATGGTTTCTAACTCAAAAATTGACTTTTATCTGGAAGGATGGTGCTAGAATGGAGGGAAAGGGAGCACGAGGAGGTAGATGCTACTGTGGACAGAGATCCCGAGGCTCAATAGGCCTTGAAAAGATGTGGCTTATATAAATTTTGGACAATCAAAGGGATGAGGTCCCAGGTGAAGTTTCTTGAGATGATTGTGGATTACTGGGACCTTGACAGTGAAAGCTTCAACTTCGATTGGAAACCATTAAGGATTGAAGTAGAGGATATATACTTTTTGACTGAGTTATCATGACGGGGTGAGTTGGTGGACCTAAAATCCCAGGGATTTGGGAGCGGTATGAAAATAGAGGAGTACATAGATGCTCACTATGTTGAAGGGACTCCGAAGGTCGGCAGTCAACTCCACATCCGAGTGATAAACAATCTCAGTCTCAAGATTATTTTCCTCATGTTGACCAGGATCACAGGATCGACTTCATTGCACCAAGAATCGAGGTTGTTCATGTTCTATGTTGTAGAGTGCTTGAGACCCACAATATATGATTGGTGTACCTCACTACTGGCTAATATGAAGAGCCATTTGACAGAGTGCAAAAAGGGTAGAAAGAGGAACTTTGGATTTGCCTCTATCTTATGCATTTTTTTTATTTGAGCAGGTTGTAGGTTTGGGACCTAGAGGTGAGATTCTTCTGAGAGGACCTCGTGATCCAACCATGGCACGTTGGACCAAGGTAATGAGATGACAGGGGGGAGGTAGGGTTCCCACACCCTACAACGAGGATTTCTTCTATTGGTGGAGGTGACATGTCATTTCTCTGGATGACTACCCCTATGTAGGGATCAACTTCAGAGGGGACCCTGACATTCCACTCCCACTAAGGACCGCCTACGAGAAGATAGGTATGTCAAATGTTTTTAAATATTTCATTTTTTTTTGTATTTTTGTATAGTGAAACAAAATATTTTTGGATGATTCTTAAGTACTAACTCGACACTTGTGTGATATAGACATGGGTCCATGACTGCCGAACGGGCTTCTTCGACATCGTCGAAGGCACCGGGGAGATGAGACGATGGGAGGAGAAGATGAGAGAGTCCTTCAAAATGTGCATGGCAACTTGACCCAAAGAAATATACCTACAACTAGTCCTCAATAACCAAACAAAGCAAGTATATGGTGATAATATATGATGTTAACACATTCAATAACATAATCCATTAATAAAAGTGACAAATACACCCATGGAATAATAATTCAAATATTTTCAAGATATCAATTGGACAGGAAAAGAGTATTTCTATTAATATATGATCATCAGAAGTGAAAATGTTACATACTTTTGTGTCAACACGATTCAGAACCGAGAAACTAAGTTCCTTCTAGCTGGGCCTCCACCACTTCAATCCTCCACCAAAGGCAAGCTCATAGAAGAGAGACAATGAAGCTCTCAATCAAATAAGGGAAGAACTTGGGGGCTGAACATTGTGTTCAGACTTAAAGGACAAATGGATGCAGACTCAATATGAAGTAAATAATTTCTCCAAAGTAACTTTGATCTCAAAGTTGAATTCTTTCTCCTCTTTTCCATACCTCAGAATTGGCCCATTTATAGCCTTCAAATGGAACTGAAGGGCCGAGTCAGAACATTTCCAATATATGGAAGGCCAAGGATCATAGATCTCCTATCGTGACATGGAAACCTGACTCCATTTTTCATTTTTGGGTAAAAATCCTGATGTATGTGGGTTTTAGTGGTGCATCCTTCATATACGCATGTTGTATACTGGGCAAGGTGTGTACATGTCGAAAAATAAGTATTTTTAGCTCTGGGATTTACAAACAGGGATGATAAGTCTACATAGGGAAATTGAAAAAGGCCTTTCTGTGCAAGATTACATAGGGCAAGGAAAATTTTTCTATAACAGATGCCCCCTAATGTGTGAGGTCATAGGAGTATCTGTGATAGCCAAAATACATTACAAACAACCTAGAAGTGGAGTGATGGGGAACTAGATGGAATAACTAGTTTCTCATTACACTTTGCGCTGACTTTGCATACATGGTTGTCAATTTGAATTACATTGCAGATCCATGTGAAAATATACCAAACAACTATCTATGGCCATGAATAGGAAAATACAAATGAGGTTACATGCCAAAGGATTTCATAGTCACGAACAAGGCCCAGTAGAACCATTCTCAAAACCAATATAAATATATCTATATTCAATGGAGTACAATGTGATCTCCCATGATTATTGAAGTCATATAGGTACTGGTAGAATGAAAAGGAAGCAACAACTTAGGAAAGTTGTAGCCAAATACTGATGTCTTCAAGTCTTCTAAACATTCCACCAAGGGTGCAAGTCTACATCATGTGAATAAAGGAGTTGAGGTCGAACACAATGAGACATCGTTTGATTACTGTTCATTGAGGTATACCATTAACAAGCGCGAGACAACCTACTGATAATGAAAGTAGGTATCAAGGAATCAAGTACATTCTTACAAGTGTGAATAGAGGAGTCGGTGTTGAACACCTAAAGAATCCATCGATCAGGAGACATTCATGTATTCCCAATTGTCGATGGAAAGAGAACCTGCCGCTAATGGCTGCAAGCCTCAAGGTACTCATAAGAATCTAGATCTAGTTTCAAGAATAAATGAGCTGAAGTCGATGGAAGGAGACCCGCTAAAAGGAGAGAATTAAGGAATCTCTTATCATCCAACACGAGGTACAAAGAAGGAGCTTCATGATTTGGAGGAAATCGGACGAAGAACATGTTCATGAACCAACAACCCTGTGCATCTTTTGTGTGTGCCAAATGCAAGCGGTACACGAAAATGACCCTCTGAATAGCAACCAATGAGGAAAGTTGTTGACAAAGGTGAGGAAACCACCAATAAGGCTAATGGAATCCAAGACACTGCACAAATCCCAATGTGTTAATATATGTCTTTCCATTGAACATAAGGGAATCCACCCAGTCAACGACCAATGATGAAATGTCGACTGTTGGGTTCAAGGCTACCTACCAATGATGAAAGTAGGACCAGGGTGCTAGATAGGACTATAGTATCATGTGATTCTGAGACAAACTGAGGGTATGGCCGACATGCAAAGTCAAGAGATCCAAGGAATGGTCAACACAGGCTGATAGACTTCCTTTGGACAAGAGCATGAGACATATGGAAGACTCCGACAACATAGAATCGATAAGAAAACCATGATATGCAAGAGGCATCAATGAAATTCTCCATAGGGACTAGAAGAGTAACCAGTCAGCAGAGAAGACTCTGTAACAAGATCATCTTCCTAAGGCCATGCTAAACCCAAAATTATGGTGACAAATGGACTCAATAACTTTGTGCTCTATTCAAAGGCGACAAGACTGCTTCCAATATAAGATAATACTCCCTTTTGCCTATATTTTTATTTTTATTTTTTTCATAGACAAATGAATTCTATGATACAGAGGAGGAAAGGAGTGTCGCAAGTAAGCAAAACTAGTTCCAACAGTGGAACATACCTATGCTCAATGCAAGGATATGCATGTGGGAGATGGACACTCGGGGGAATTTTCCCTCCTAGGTATAGGGTGTCAAATTGTGAAGGATATAAACGAGGCTCTTCTTGGTTGAGGATGCAAAACTGTTGAGGCAAATAGTTTATAATGCAAAGAGAGAACCGACTATAGGCTCAATACTACAAGCAAGTGCATGAGATGCAATCACAACTTAACGCCAAAAAATGTCCCTTTCCATGACATTTAGTCTACTTGGTGTGAAAAATGGACAAATTTG
This sequence comes from Picea engelmannii, assembly GCA_009831015.1. Classification (NCBI taxonomy): domain Eukaryota; kingdom Viridiplantae; phylum Streptophyta; class Pinopsida; order Pinales; family Pinaceae; genus Picea; species Picea engelmannii. The sequence continues at coordinate 351,494 of ML777189.1, forward strand.
TGCCAAATAGATGTCCTTTCAAATCCAATTTATGAGTGTGAAAGAGACAAGTTCACTCGGCTTCGAAGGCGAGTTGGAAAATAACTTAAATTAAACTTATTTTGGAGTCCTCTAGGTAGAAGGAATCATGTTTATGAGTGAGAAATGAGGCTCAACATAAAGTCATGTATTAATTATAAGGGACTCCCAGTCCTATGGAAAAAATATCTGCATGGGCACCAAAATAAAGCAAAGGATCTAACTAGGGCACCCATGTTTGGTGATTGCGGGAGCATCGGGCGATGAAATCAAAAGCTGTTTGGATCAGTTAATTCCTCTTCCCCTCCTCTTCCTTTCTAGTGGATTAAATTTTTAAATTAGGTTTCAAATTTTGAGTAAATTAGGGTGCAAATTGGGTAACTTGGTTTATGCAGGCTACCATTAATTGCATCGCATATACGTGAGGATATACGTGATTGTGAGAAATACAAGGTGCATATACTCAAACCTATACACGATTGTAAACAAATCATCCCACGTACAAGTCTCTAATCAATGATTTCTATGGTTGCTAACTCAAAATTTGACTTTAATTTGGAAGGATGGTGCTAGAATGGAGGGAAAGGGAGCATGAGGAGGTAAATGCTACTATGGAAAGAGATCTCGGGGCTCAAATGGCCTTGAAAATATGTGGCTTATATAAATTATGGGCACTCAAAGGGATGAGGGCCCAGGTGAGGTTGCTTGAGATGCTTGTGGATTGCAGGGACCTTGACAGTGAAAGCTTCAACCTCGATGGGAATCCATTAAGGATTGAAGTAGAGGATATACACTTTTTGACTAAGTTATTGCAACGGGGTGAGTTGGTGGACATCAAATCCCAGGGAGCTAGGAGCAGTATGAAAATAGAGGAGTACATAGATGCTCACTGTGTTGTAGGGACTCCGAAGGTTGGCAATCAACTCCACATCCGAGCGATAAACAATCTCAGCCTCAAGATTCTTGTCCTCGTGTTGACCAGGATCACAGGATCGACTTTGTTGCACCAGGAATCAAGGCTGCTCTTGTTCTATGCTAGAGAGGGCTTGAGACCCACAATATATGATTGGTGTACCTCACTACTAGCTAATATGAAGAGCCAATTGACAGAGTGAAAACAGGGTAGAAAGAGAAACTTTAGGTTTGCCTCTATCTTATGCAGTTTTTTTCTTTGAGTGGGTTGTAGGTTTGGGACCTAGAGTAGAGATTCTTCTGAGAGGACCTCGCGATCCAACCATGGCACAGTGGACCGAGGTAATGAGACAGCAGGGCGGAGGTAGGGTTCCCACGCCCTACAACGAGGATTTATTCTACTGGTGGAGGTGATAGGTCATTTCTATGGATGACTACCCCTATGCAGGGATCGACTTCAGAGGGAACCCTGACATGCCACTCCCACTAGGGACCGCCTACGGGGACATAGGTATGTCAAATGTTTTTAAATATATATATATATATATTTTAATTTTTGTATAGTGAAAAACAATATTTTTGGATGATGCTTAAGTACTAACTAGACACTTGTGTGATGTAGACGTGGGTCTACGACGACTAGACGGGCTTCCTCGACATCATCAAAGGCACCAGAGAGATGAGACGACAGGAGGAGAAACTGAGAGAGTCCTTCAAAACATGCATGGCAACCTGTCTCGTTTGACTCAAAGGATTCTGATGGTTTAGGTAGAGAATCTTCCAGAAGCCATGCAACGACAAGTGGTTGGTGTGCCCAGAGCTTGGGTGTGACTCTTTCGGTGTCTTGCAAATGTTGTAGTTTGTTATCATGACACACATCCAGTGCAATAGGCATAGATGTCATGGATATTTTATTATCAGCTGTATATGTGTATTGAGGGTGTTAGCCCCAATTTTGTACTATAAACATTATATATTTTTAAATATATATCAAACATGAATCTTCAACTTTACTTATATTTACAATGTTTACATTGATGAGATGGTTTTCTTTGCTTTATCTATGTGACAAATGGAAATCTAAAACGAAATTAGCATAAGCATTAGATACATGATTATAACTCCTAGGAATGTGATAATAAGTAAAAAAATCAAAATGTCGTTCTAAAAGACGTACCCATAGGAATCGTCGAACTAAAGTAGGATCACTCACACGGTAACTACCATTCAACTGACATACTACTAACTGGGAATCCAGACGAACCTCTAAAGAGTGAATACCATGTGAGATAGCATCACGCAAAATTTCTATAATGACGCTATATTCAGCTACATTATTCATGGATGGCCCTAGGCATACGCCACCTGAAGACACCAGTAGACCCTCGAGTGAGTAAACCACCCAAGAGGCGAAAGACAAGTTCTATGTATGATGACTAGCTCCATATGCAAATCCTAGGTAGACCAAAGACTCCATTGATATCTTCCAACCAAGGGAAAACTCGATAAGCAATATGAAGATGAAAATAAAGGGAAACGATATATACACTAAATTACATTAGTATACAAAGAGTTCCGCCCAATATTGGGGCTAAAGAATAATATATTTTCAAGTAGAGCCCATTCTTGGGCTCGACCAACATAATCCATTCATAATCTTCTAACTCATAGGCTCCTTTTTCTAGGACATGTCGCACGATATAGGGACCGTGCCACATGGGTTTAAACTTACTTGTCCCCAACGATTCTTTGGCTTAATCATACAAGAGGACCAAGCCATCCTCAATGTACAATCGAGGATAGATAGACTTATCATACTGGACCTTGACAAATACTTTGTTCACCTCGATAGCCATAGAGGCATCTTGACATTGCTCATCAGAACTCTGTAGGTGTACAAGGCGTCACTCGAGATTGAAAGTTTCAGGTAGGAGCGCAACTTCCAACTTAAGAGAAGGGATTTCACATTCAATAGGTAATATCGAATCCACACCGTGTACTAACTATAAAGGGGAAAATCCAGTGGCAGTCTTGACCAAAGTTCAGTATGCCCAAAGTGTGGGATATAGCATAATTGTCCAGTCAGACTTACTTTGGCTGACAGTTTTCTACAAAATGGTCTTTAGAGACTTGTTGAAAACCTCTACTTGTCCATTTTCCTAGGGGTAATAAGGAGAAGAATGACCATGTATAAACCCCAACTTAGATGCTAGCTCTTCCATCATTTCATTCTGAAAGTGTGTTCCATGATCAGTGAAAATATCACTCGGGATACTGAACCAGGAAATAATTTGATTGAATACAAAGAAGGAAATAGTATTCTCGTCAGATTAAACTGTAGGCATGGATTCATCCCACTTAGTAAAGTATTATATGGCCATGATAATGTATTGATGCCCCCCAGCCGAAGTTGGGTTGCAATCTATGAAGTCCACCCCCCACTTGGTGAAGGGACCGATGGTAATGACTGGGTGAAGAGGGGTTGGATGAGAGTGCATTTTTCGAGTGAACACCTGGCAGGGGTGACACTTATTAACTATTTTAATACAATATTTAAAGATAGAAGGCTAGAAATAACCGTCTCACAAAAAAATTTGGGCTATCGCAAGCCCAGATAGATGACCACCACAAGCCCCACTGTGGCAATCGTTTAGGACCGACTCGACTTTCTCGTGAGTTAAACAACAATGTAGGATATTTTTTATTCCTTGATGATAAAAAGTGTCATTGACGATAGTATAATTCTTAGCTTGGTATCTTACACATCGTCGATCATCTTGCGAGAGATGTTGAAGGAACTTCAAAGTTTGAATATAGAAAATGATGTCTCCATACCAGGGGTCGGATGACGAGACAAGAAAAATGTGTCCGTCCACAAATGAATCAACTTGGATAACATCCTCATCTAATCGTGTAAATTCAGATATTAACTCCGCGAAGACTAGTGATTTCTTGGATTTCACAAAAGAGAAATCGAGATCAAATTCTTCTAAAATGACAATCCATTTATTATATCTTCCCCCCATGATATGACTGGTAAGAACGTATTGAAATGGATTGACATTGGCAACCACAATAGTCTTGAAAATCAATATATAATGATGTAAATGTTGGATTGCGTGAATGATAGCCAAAGCTATATTTTTAATGTGAGAATAATTAAGCTCAGGACCGACTAAGTTTTGACTAAGATAGTAGATGACGTTCTTGCAGAGATCATCATCCTCCTGAACCAAAACCATACCAATAGTCTCCTCGGACGTGATGATATAAAGCAATTAATCCCTATTGTAGTCAAGAGACTTCAGTAGAGGCACCGATACCAAGGCTTTCTTCAAAGCATTGAAGGACTCCTAGGCTCGCTCATCCTAGATAAAAATGGTGTCCTTCTTCAAAAGATGCATGAAACCCTTAGTAATATTGGCATAATTTACTATAAACCGACTTAAAAAGTTAGCCTTCCCTTGTAAATATTGAAGTTGTCTAATAGTGCATGGGGGAGGCAATTGAAGTATTGCCTCAACCTTTAACGGATCTACCATGATCCCTATCTCAGAAACTAGAAATCCCAAAAGACATCCAGACCTAACACAAAAGATGCACTTATGAGGGTTCAACTAGATTCTATAATAATGACATCTTTCAAAAACAAGTTGAGGGTGCATAGAGTGATCCTCTCTCTTACAAGAGTGAGCAACAAGATCGTCAAGGTAAGCCTCAAATATATTCTTAATATCATGGAATGTGAAGGTCATAGCATGTTGGAAGGTTGCTCCGACATTTTTAAGGCCAAAAGGCATTTTCTGGTATGCGAAAGTAACCCAAGGAAAAATAAATTCCATCTTGTGTTGATCCTCAGGTTAATTTGAATTTGGTTATACCCTAAAATCCATCCATAAAAGAAAACACTTCTCTTCCTGCACACTCATCGAGCATCTGATCGATGAAAGGTGTCGAGAATTTATACTTAGGACAGGCTTTGTTCAAGTCACAAATTTCCATGTACACACGGATGGTTCCTTTCTTATTATTTACAAGAATGATATTGGATACCCATTCAATCAAGGGAATCGGGTATATGAAGCCAAAATTGAGTAGTTTCTCTACTTCTTTCTTAATAGGAGGGGCCTTCCGGGGATTGACAGATATAAGATGTTTCCAAACAGGTTTAACATCCAGATACGTTCTAATATCATGCTCAAAAATATGAGGGTCGACTCCTGGCATCTCTTCATATGACCAATAAAATACATCTCGAAATTCCTTGAAGAGTTCGGTGTAGATCATGATTTATTTTGGCAAAAAATATTCACCAATATGTATGTTTTCAATCTTCCCAGGGGTATGAGAGATATCAATCGTGATGTTGGGATAAATACTCGCCATATTTCCTTTAGCATAAATTTTGTGTGTATCAAGTGGAACTATAGTGTGACTGACTATCTGACTCAAAGTAGATCGAAATTCATCTTGTTCGATTCTTTAAATCTCTGGGAGAAAATAAGAGAGATGATGCATATCATCCCAAGGTTTGTCGAAACCATTCATGGCTTCTATGATATCTTTGTCCAAGGGAAACATCTCATCAAGGTAGTCATGTGAATAAGACAACAAAGTGGCCCACACGGGCCTAAGAAGAGGATCCTTCTGGTCTGTCAGTGAGGTAACATGATCAACATCGGCAAAAAAGTCAAGAACAACTTGATACGCAATCTCTGCTTCCGATAGTGGCATGGCCATTCCATCATGTGAATTACCTTCACAAGATTAATTCGGGGAGGGTAGGGTCGAAGGATCACTAAAATAGGAAGTGCGGAAGGGAATGGACCTCTCTGTTGAAATGGGCCTATTGGTCATGGCATAAACATGGTGAATCGGTGCTGTTATCACTGAAATTTCGTCTGCACATGGTGACAAGAACTCCACATCATCAAAACAACAATGAAGTCATTCATGGCACTGAATTAAGTTCACAACATTCCATAAGGGTCAAAAACTATACAAAGTAACCAAAAATTGAAGGGCGCTTTACAACAGCTTTATGCGCGCGCACATGCGCGGGACAAAAACGTGTTACGCGCGCATGCGCACCCGACGCGCGACTGTCCACACAAAAAGCCGTGCATCTGCTAATACGGCGCATTAATTTCTTAAGTCGGCCTCCCGACCGCCTATGGACCGGCCCCCAAGATGATTTGACTCTCGAATCAGGGTCGGCTCTGCAAATTCGGCGAATTAATGACTTAAGTGAACCCTAAACAGGTCTGTGTTTACACCGGAAGTTGGTTACGTGACCGCCTGGAAAAATGCTATAAATAGTCGTGAAGACTCATTGTTTTAGCAGAGAATTCAAAGCAAAGTTACGCTGTCCAGATGATTCAGATCTCAGTCTTTGACAAGCTATCCATCAGCGGCCTAACCTAGAGTTCTTTCACCACTCAGTTCAGTTCTATTCATCTTGTAAGGAAAGCATTGTGTTGAGGGCCCCGAAGGACCTTTCGCTGGAGGGAGAGGGAACCCCTATCTCTGTCTTCAGCGTGTGCTCTGGTTTCACTAATAGATCAAGCTTGGAACCATTGACGACTCCCTTGTCTTATGTTTGATGTTTTTTTTTATTTTCGAATTGTTATTTGCTTTCAGCTGTTAGTTAGATTGTATTCTGGTTTTGTTTTCTGTTTTCTGTTAACCCCGTGCTGCCATAGATGTTCTGTCCTGAGGAACCCAACAGGACATGCAGAGCGGGCTCCATTTTTCTCACCTGGTGACTGATTGACCGCGAACAGACTGGCGACTCCGCTGGGGAGTTGAGGTAACAGATTCTCCCTCAATTGGGTTTAATCCGCTTTCCTTTTGTTGTTTTTAACTTGCAGGGACTCAAACTGGCTTTCGCCGACCTGTTAATCGGCCGATTCATAGCAGAATCAAGAGAACCGGTGTTTTTTCTCAAACGCGCGGGTATTCCACCCCACAGACGTGCGCATGTGCTCTGGTTTTTTGATACAGTCCGCGCGCACACGCGCGCCTGTCCATACTAACAGCCGCGCATTTGACTAATTTTTTTTTTTCATTGTAAGGTTTTGATGTGGGGAAAGTCAGTTTCCTTTTCAAATGATGTATGCATGCTCTAAATA
>ML777189.1:366923-417134 GCA_009831015.1 Picea engelmannii
GTCGGCTCTGCAAATTCGGCGAATTAATGACTTAAGTGAACCCTAAACAGGTCTGTGTTTACACCGGAAGTTGGTTATGTGACCGCCTAGAAAAATGCTATAAATAGCCGTGAAGACTCATTGTTTTAGCAGAGAATTCAAAGAAAAGTTACGTTGTCCATATGATTCAGAGCTCAGTCTTTGACAAGCTATCCATCAGCGGCCTAACCTAGAGTTCTTTCACCACTCAGTTCAGTTCTATTCATCTTGTAAGGAAAGCATTGTGTTGAGGGCCCCGAAGGACCTTCCGCTGGAGGGAGAGGGAACCCTTATCTCTGTCTTTAGCGTGTGCTTTGGTTTCACTAATAGATCAAGCCTGGAACCATTGACGACTCCCTTGTCTTATGTTTGATGTTTTTGTTTATTTTCGAATTGTTATTTGCTTTCAGCTGTTAGTTAGATTGTATTCTGGTTTTGTTTTCTGTTTTCTGTTAACCCCGTGCTGCCACAGATGTTCTGTCCTGAGGAATCCAACAGGACATGCAGAGCGGTCTCCATTTTGCTCACCTGGTGACTGATTGACCGCGAACAGGTGCCATGAAGTCGAAAGTAACCATAAGAAAAGAATACATTCTGACACCGATATTCTCAGTTGTCGGCTAAGAATTTTTTATCACGGGGATCGACGGTCCAACAAATGCATTGGGACTATCATACGCAAAGGATTGTTGGTTGATCGTCATTATCTCCCCTTCATAATGAAAACAAAGAGTATCAAAGAGGGATGACATCATGTCATTCATATCATAGGTCCAATTGCATCCTAGTAAAAAGTTATAATCAAAAGAGAAAGACGTAAGGTGGTTGGTGTAATAATGTTGTAGGGAAGTTTCACCTTACATCTTTGTCCTTGGGTTTATTATTATTTTTCCCACCCTTACGATTATTATTGCATCGTTTATTCTTATTCCCGCGTCGTTCTTGGTTACCATTTGGGCCAATGGACAATTGCATGACATGTACATCCATTGACTGAGTGGGATTGGAAGACACAGACGAAGCTGGACCTCCTGCAGACTAGTTTAGAGACAACTCTTTTAAATGGTTTGTCACTGAGTCTGTGGATTTTACATTGGCGTAGCCTACAATGCCATCGACACGAGGTTCGATATTTTTTCTAGGGTCATAGGTTAACCACGGTGCGTCTGGAAGAATGTGGTATAACATCCCAAACTGAGCATATATAAGATATAACTGCTGGGATTTTAAGATCGCTTATTCCTCAGTGGTAACCCCAGATGTAGCAACAACCTTCAAGATAGGAGGCTGCAAAGACTTAAGGAACCATTCTAAAATAAAGTTCGGGGGTATGGAGGTATTAATCAACCTCTTCCATCTATGCCACTCCTAGATATGATCTGAGATATGAGTGGTTGTGTCCTGGCGTAAAGTCGATAAAATTTCTAGGCCAACATTGTAACAAACCGAAAAATGGAAGTGGTTAAGGAAGACAAACACCATCTGACTAAAGGTCCCATATGGCCCCCTAGGTAGCTCAATATACCATTTCGCAGTGACCCCAATGAGGGTGTGTTGAAACAATCTTAACCGAATAGAATCATCATTAAGGAATTTGAAGAGCACCATAGGTGAAAGGTGGTGACGTGATCATTAGGATCCTCGCCATTCTTACCTTCAAAATTTAGAATGTCCAAAGGAAGCTTGGTGGGGAAGGGGGGCCATGTAGGATCATGAGACATAGGTTTGTTCATCAACTTAGACAAGTCTGGTAGATTAAGTGTGGCCAGAAAATGGAGACAGGGTTGCGACATCTAGCCCCAAGCTCCCTGGAAATATTGTGCTTGAGGAAATGCAGCCCAACCAAGGTTTTGGTAAGCACCATGGCCTTGTCTAGGATTGTAAGACCCTCATCCAGGATGATTCATAAAAGTTTTATTGGGCATCATTCCAGTAGGAATGTTCTGATGGGTGTTATAAAAATTTCCACCAACCGAAGTGGATTTGGGTTGGGGGTTTCCCAAAGTGTGAAACTGACCTCCTCTAGGTTTGAATCTGGAGGATAGAGGTAGATTCGTCATGCCAAACATGTTTCTCGGAATCAAAACTGAGGAGGTAGGAGTATAGGATGAAACTTGAGAAGAAGCTTGTCCGCCGGGTTGGTTTCTCCACCCAGAAGCAAGAGGATTAGACCCGGGGTTAAAAGTAGGAATGCCTCCCATAGTAGGAGTCGTTTGAGGGATTTTAGAACCACCAAACGAAAAAGGAGTGTAAGGAGGTGTATTTCCCCTAGCCCAATGCTAGCATTAGGGCTAGTAGCTGGGATGGCATTCAAAAACTGCAAAGTAAAATTCAGCATACCATAGGAAAAAGGACTAGAGGCCATAGGGATGGACTAAACATTATATCTCGGTTAGTGACCAAGAGACACAAATGGGTTCGAGGAAAGATATTGAGTATTCACTATAGGTTCCTTCGGCACTACAGGAGTCGAAGGGGTGCCATTAACTATATTATTTGTGGGATTCGAAGGGTTCCTATTGTTATGAATACTAGGTTCAATACTCATCCTTGTAGAATCACAATTATGAAGAGTGGAGGTGTGTGTGCCATGCCTAATAAATCTACACCTTTTAGAAGGCAAAGACTCAAAATCTGGTGGTATTTGTAACAAGCGACGATACTGGCGGGGATGCTGGTCCAAATCCATGATGACTTAAGATTCTAAATACAAAAAATAAATCCTAAGGCCAACTAGTAATCAAAGAGAACACCAAAATTCAAATGGCCAATATGCAAACAAATGGGGTAAAGTGGCTGAAAGTTGCATCCCTCCCTAAAGAAGGTATGCCTCGCCCAAGAGGGGCCTGAGACTCCTTGCTAAAGATCATAGGTAACATAATCATGTATAAGGGCCCTCGTGGGATTAACAACCAATAAGTTAGATCCCCCCTGGAGAGGTAATCCTCCATAAAGGTTGTGTGATGTCTGAACCTTATTTGACCCAGGGAACCTATAGAATAACCCCTGCAAGTAACCTATATGGAACCTAAGTCAAGCAACTAAGAAACTAATGTATAACCGATGCACAAGACAACAGTTGTAAGTTAGGTGCATTTTATGGGCAGGGTAGAAAAGCCCAAAACCTTGAAAGCTTCGCCTCTCATGGAGGTAAGGGAACTAACAATATGACCAGATACGAATAGATCCACAGAAATATCTCTGGCGCTAAGAAGGTATCGGGGGGATATCCCTTCAACCAACCTCGCACGACCTCATGATTAACTCCGGTGTGAGCGGAGCCTCTTGATATTACCAATTATACAATGGATTTCTCCACTCCCTTTTTCAAACGCATGTGTTGATTTAATTTCCTTGGAGAAGTTTACTCACAAAATCCTATTCCAAGGCACTAAATCCTAAGCTAGTTTGTGCACCCTAGAAAAGAAAATCGTGATTAATCAATTTTAAATTATAGCATTAATTTTAGTGGTCGTGCTTACTCAAAAATGTATGGTAGTGAAACTCATGGTGTTATGACTCAAAAAGAAAAGTAAATATGAATATAATGCAAATTCCTAACTTCAATTTTCAATGAATGATATGCTTCTTAAAACAAATGCAATTTTCAATTTCAACTCTGCAATTCTGAAGTATAAATGCAATCTTTCATTACATTCACTAAGCTAATGACAAAGACTCAAAAGATCAAAATGCCAAGCAATGAAAAATGCCTAATATTTTTATATTTTCAATATAAGAAAAATGAAAATGCATGGACTGAACAACAACTTGATATATAAAACTCTACTATGTATAGAAATAGACAACTCAAGTAGGATACCAAGAAACAAGACACCCATCCCAACATACAAGGAAAATCAAAATGAAAAGGTGATGAGAAAGACTCCGCCAAAAAATTCAACCCTAGACAAGTTTCATGTCATCCCACAAGCACTTAACAATCACTACAGAGACCCAAGAATACTCAACAAACATTAAATCCCATACAACCACCAAACCCAGTAAACAAGCACAATAGGTTGATGTATCCGACTTTTCAAGGAAACAGAGCGTATGTACACAACTTGCAGAGGGACAACATGCATATATATGCGTCTGTCAAGCCAAAAACCGCGTATATGTTTCAAAAACAAAGCCAGGCAAGGGAGAAGGTTGAAAAACTTAGACCCGGAGTGAATAGAGGTCATCAAGAAATGATATGACAAGAAACACAATAGGAACGAGAGAAATCTAAGGAGACAAGTAATCCAAAACCTAAGAAAGAAGATTCAATCCCCAGTATGGTCGTCAATTCTGTTACGAGGAAAATCTCTCTATGGCCAGGGTAAACCACAACAGACATAAATGACAGCATAAATAAACTCTATTCTCAAGTATGCTATGTAAAAAAATATGCAAACGAGAGAAGATAAAAGGCTTACCTCGTCCATTCGTTCGATGAAGTCCACCATTGAGCACTTAACCCAAAGAAATATACCTGCAAATAGTCTTCAACAACCAAGCAAAGAAAGCATATGGTGATAATATATGATGTTAACACATTCAATAGCATAATCCATTAATAAACATGACAAGTACGCCCATGGAATAATAATTCAAATATTTGCAAGATATCAATTAGACAGGAAAAGAGTATTTCTATTAATATATGATCAACAAAAGTGAAAATGTTACAGACTTTCGTGTCGGCACGGTTAAGAACCGAGAAACTAAGTTCCTTCTAGATCGGCCTCCACCACTTCAATCCTCCACCAAAGGTGTAATATCCCTAAGGCCAAACCCAATTGCAAATGTAAATACAAATGTACATATGCTGGTGAGTTGATTTGATATCATTTTGGTATCCACATTTCATGGCATAGTGCACTCATTTACTATGCAGTAAAATGAGGAAGTGTGCACATTCTAGGATACCGTGTGCAACATCTTAAGTGCGCGCGATGTAGAGGCTAGGGAGCCTTGTGTATCTGATATGTTTTATAGGCTAGTGAGCCAGTATTATAAGCTAGGATGATTATGTTTTGATTAGGCCAGAGATCCTAGATTTTAAAGGCCAGTGCGCCTATTTTTGTACATATCTCATATTTAATATAAAATACATCATTGCAGGCAGACTGACCATGATAAAAAATATGGGGGACTAAAATCCACTACTTAGGGAAAGGGAAGGGGATAAGTTAAGGAATATTATATTAATATTTCTTAAATCATAAAGCATGGATAATTATGTTATCCTAAGTTCTAAGTTGGGGCCAAGTGGGCCAAAGTAGCTTCCAACATGACAAGTGTCAAGTTGGGGGCATGCCTACATATTGTTGGACTTAGTTCATTTAAGGAGATCTCTCCATCATTCAGAACATCATCTTTTCCCTGATTCATTCATCACTGAGATATAAAGTCAATTATCCAGGAGTATTGGTAGCCATTGAGCTATAATTTGTATGTTCATGACTTTACCTAAACCCGTATCCAGAGCCTTATGTTGGGTAATTGTTAGCTTGGGAGAAGGATTGAAGAAGCGAGTTGTCAGGCCCATGGGATATTGAAGAGGTGGGTTGTTAGGCCCGTGAGAAATTCTCTGGGTGAGAGAATTGCTAGGGATTGATTTTTGAAGGTGTTGAACTACAACTGCATGGCTTTGATACTTCCTATCCGACCTGTTGCTGAAGTCCTGGAAGGGGAGTGGGGAAGCCAAGGTACTGTTGAGAAGAGAAGGGGCACACTTCCTTGGGTGGGATAGGCATGTGGGGAATAAGGGACTTTAGTCTGTTAGTTGAGTGAGAAACTGAGACATAGTCTTTCCTATTGTTCATGAGCCTTTAGCCTGGTTAGGAACCCCTTTACCCAAGTGGAGTTTAATCCCATCTCAGGGGTGACTCACTGTTGAGAGTCATGAACATTGTGGTCTACGGATGGGAGGTTCGTGGAAGGTCTGCACACAGTTGGTGATATTCTCACAAAGATAAGTGTCAATTGTGTCATTAATTTACATGTTGCATTGTTATTCATGTGTTTATTTTATGGGTTTATCCTATGCATGATTATAGTTGTCTGTATGCTTATGGGTATTGCATGTATATGTTGCCAGTATATGTTACTTCTATTTCAGTGTGAATTCATGCATTTACATAACGTATTTGTTTGTTCACGTTATATATATATTAATCTTATGAAAGATTTTTGTGTGTCCATATGTTTTTAATTGCATGCAGTTAATATGAGACATAACTTAGTTAGGATGCTAAGTATGTTGTAGTATGTTTCGTAGAGAGAACGTAAGTGTTCTTTGGCATACCGTGGCCCGGCATGAATGGTCGAGGATGTTACAAATTGGTATCTAAGCATGAAAGATTGTTCATAGTAGCATGTCCTAGTCTTTTGAAGGTTGGGAATGTTACAAAGACAGTTTTAGAGTTAAGTAAAGCGTCTAAGGAGTGGCATGCCCTGGCCGGTGTGAGGCCGAGGATGCTACAAATTGGTATCAAAGATTAAGTTTTCAACACTAAGCCTGAATGGGCCAAGAAATTTGAGTTGAAGAAAAATGTCACAGAGGATTTAATTCGAAGTGGACAAATTTCAGTTGTAGAGCATCCATGGAAAAAGTAATAGCAACTGGGCGGAAATGGGGAAAAGCCCCAATTTATGTGGGTGGATTTATGAGAAAATGGAGAAATTCAGCCAAGTGATGAGATATTATTAATTTAATATATTTCCTAGCAAATTCGAACCTGGAATTGGTCGAATTTGAAGTTACAGTGAAGCCATGACAGATGGAGCAGAAAATGTTAGCATGCAAGTACTGCACGGAAAATGTTAGCGTGCAGATACCGCACGGAAAATGTTAGCGTATAGGTGCACGCAGTAAATTGTGGCATTGCGCGGAAGAATATGGTGTGTGAGTGCATGAATTAAATTTGGCATTGTGCAGAGTGCACACGCATAAGAAGGTGCGCACGGTGTACACACACACAATAAGGGCGCGTAGGCTGTATGTAGTATTGGCAAAGCGTAGAGGAGTTTGGTTGGTGCACGCGCAATATGGGTATATGTTGTCGCACGATAGTTTAGTATGCTGTGCACATATAATTATGCGTAGTGGGGCATATTGAACTTTGGCATGGTGCAATGCATAGAGCGAAATGCATGTGGAATATCACTGCACGGTACAAAAACTGTGCGCAACAGGTAATAGTGCAAGAACCAAAACTACACGCGGTAGTTATTGGCGCGTGACACAAAAGTGTGCGCATGTTATTCGCATGACAAAAAAGTGATACACAATGGTTTTAAAGTGATTGAAGCACAATTTAATTGTGATGTTGCATCACATGGAAAATATGGGATCACAAATTGAAACTTGTGCGCGCGAGATTGTTTGAAGGGGGGAGAACAACAAAAACAATGAAGGGTAAATTATAAGACCCTGACTAGCTCCATGAAGCCATAACTTTCTGCTCAAGACTCGGAATTGAGCATGTGAGAAGGCGTTGGAAAGGTCTTGGATTGTGGAATATAATTTTCCACCCAAAAAATTGATTGGGAATTCAATGTTTCAGGAATTCAGAAGAAAGGCTTCTGATACATTATTGAACCAAAATGGTTCATATTTTTCATAAAATTTTTGAAACAGTCAGTCTGACAAGTTTTGTTGGCTGCACTTTTTGTAGAGTTAACAACAACTAGATCAGATCAAGATCATTTTAGAGTCCAGAGTAATGGAAGAGGCACTAGGAAATTACAGCCAGGAAGATGAAGTTAGAGGGATGGATGTCCATTTGAGCATGGAAGGAACAAACTCCAATGGACATGGTGAAGAAAGGGATGAAAACATAAATATGGCAGAGACCATTAAAAATTTACAGAAGGATGTTCAACATGAAGTTATTGGAGAGCTTGAACATAATAGAAAATAAATTGGATAAGGAGAGTGTCTCAAGAAAATCGGGAAGTCACAAGTCTCATGATGAGAAAAGAAAAACAAGAAGTGTTAGCAGACATCACCACCACTCCCTGAGGAATTCCAATAAGAGATCACACAGCAGCTCATGTCCATCCCCTGTCAGAAAGTATGAGAGGTTTGGGGTGGATGAACTGCAAGGAGAAATGAACAAAATCAAACCTCCTACATTTGATGATGAGAACAAGAAGGATGAAGATGTAGATACATGGTTGTTGGGCATGAGAAAGTATTTTCAATTGCATAATTATTACTCTCATGCAGAGGGTAGAATTTCCATCTATCAACTCAAAGGAAAAACATCCATGTGGTGGGATTAGCTTGTGCATGTGCAACAAATCAAAGAGAAAAGTGTTACTTGGAGAAGATTCAAGAAGTATTTTAAGAAGAAATACTTGACTAATAGATAGTATGACAGGAAAATGAAAGATTTCTTTGAACTCAAGCTTGGGAGTATGACAATTGAGGAATATGAGAGAATGTTTCTAGAACTGCTGAAGTATGTCTCTTTCATCAAGGATGAGACAATCAAAATTAAAAGGTATTTGAGTGGATTTCCATCACTCATTAGTGACAAAATACAGTATGATGATCCCAAGACATTGGAGGAGACCATAAGGCGAGCTAAATGCCTATATGATCAACAAAAATCAAGGCCAACATTCCAAAAAGATTGGGAAGACAAAAATAAATTTAATATGGATCAAAGGAAGAAGGGGTCTAAGCCACCATTCTTCAAAAATAGTCCACAGGGACAACAAACTCCTAAGGAACCCAGAATGATGGACACATGAAATCAAAGGCCAAGGCAACCACCTATTCAATGTTGGGGTTGTAAAGGGGATCGCATGTTTAGAGATTGCCCTCACAGAGGTGAAAAAGGGAGGATTTTTCATAATGTACAACAAACTGAAATAGTGGAGGACATGGGAAGATATATACCGAGGATCTATGCATCCCTGGACAACAAGCTAGCAGAATATCAGTCACATATGATTGAAGTGGAAGGTATGATCAATAACCAAACCATTGTTATTTTAATTGATTCAGGAGCTAGTCATAGTTATATAGATCCTAAGGTGGTGGAAAGTTTGCATTTTCCAAGAAGAAATCATGGGAAATATTGGTTGGTGCAACTGGCTACACGAGCCAAAAGAAAAGTTAATGAGATGTTTAAGTCATGTCTTATTGACATGAATGGATTGACCACCCAGGCAAATTTGAACAGCTTGCCTTTAGGTTCCTATGACTGTCTAATTGGGATGGATTGGTTGGACCAATAGCATGCCATCCTAGACTACCATAAAAAATAATTTACTTGCTTGGATGAGGAAGGGAAACTAAGGAAAGTGCAGGGAATTCCCAAGGCAGTAGCCATCAGAGAGATTTCAACATTGCAGTTGAAGAAATGTTATAGAAAAGGGTGTCAAATAATTGCAGCTCATTTGGCAGAGACACCTAGAGATAAGGTGCCAAATTTGGAAGATTATGTAGTCCTGAAAGATTTTGAAGATGTGTTCAAGGAGGTACCAAGACTACCCCCAAGGAGGGACATTGATTTCTCTATAAATCTAATGCCTGGAGTAGCTCTAGTATCAAAGACTCCTTACAGAATGAGTACACCAGAGCTAAAGGAGTTGCAAATGCAACTTGAAGAGCTTCTGAAGAAGGGGTATATATGCCCAAGTGTGTCACCTTGGGGTTCCCCAGTCTTGTTTGTGAAGAAGAAATATGGAACATTAAGATTTTGCATTGAATTCAGACAGTTGAATAAAGTGACTGTAAAGAACAAGTACCCTCTGCCAAGGATTGATGATCTTTATGATCAATTGAAGGATTCAAATATCTTTTCAAAGATAGATCTCAGGTCAGGATACCATCAGGTAAGGATTAAAGAGGAAGATATAAGAAAGACCTCTTTCAGGACAAGGTATGATCATTATGAGTTCACAGTGGTGCCATTTGGGTTGTCAAATGCACCAACTGTTTTCATGTGCTTAATGAATGGTGTTTTTTGAGAATATTTAGACAAGTTTGTCATTGTATTTTTGGATGACATTCTCATATATTTCAAGTCATAAGAAGAGCATGAACATCATTTGAGGATGGTTTTGAAATTATTAAGGGAGCATCAATTGTATGCCAAATTAAGTAAGTGTTCATTTTACCAGAAGCAAATTCACTATTTGGGGCACATCATTTCAAAGGATGGGATAGCAGTGAACCCTGAGAAGATAGAAGCCATTAGAGAATTGCCAATGCCAAAGAATGTGATAGAGGTGAGATAATTCATGGGCATTGCAGGATACTATAGGATATTTATAGAAGTATTTTCAGAGATTGCACACCTAATCACTTCATTGCAAAGAAAGGGTGTGAAGTTTCAGTGGACATTGGATTGTGAAAAGAGTTTCCAACACTTGAAACAATTATTAACAAGTGCTCCAATATTAAGGATAGTAGACCCAAATGAAGACTTCATTGTATGCATAGATGCATGTAAAGAGGGACTTGGTGGAGTCCTTAGTCAAAATGGGTTTGTTATATGTTATGAGTCAAGGAAGTTAAAGGAGCATGAAAGAAACTATGCCACTCATTATTTGGAGTTACCAGCCATAGTACATGCCTTGAGGAAATTGAGACACTACCTTATGGGGAAAAGGTTTGAGATGAGGACAGACCACAATGGTCTGAAATATTTGTTTGATCAGCCAACTTTAAATGCTAGGCAAAGCAGATGGTTATAATTTCTAAGCGAATATGACTTCGATATAAAGCATATCAAGGGGAAAGAGAACAAAGTGGCTAATGCACTCAGCAGAAGAGTGCATGAAATGCATGGTACAACCATTAGCATGTATCAATCATATTTGAAACACAGAATTATAGAGACTGCCAAATAAGATTTACAATACAAGGATTTAGTGGCAAAATTACAGCAAGGTAATTTGCAATAGAAAATTGAAGAATACAAGTTGGATGAGGATGAAATTCTCATATACAGGGGAATAATTTATGTACCAAATTCTCAGGAATTGAAAAATATGATACTGAGGGAAATGCATAATGTGCCTTATGCTAGGCACCCAGGATATCAGAAAACTATTGAAACTGTCAAGAGACAATATTATTGGCCATGCATGAAGAAAGATGTTGTTGATTTTATTGCCAGATGTTTGGAATGTCAAAAAGTAAAGGCTGAGCATAGACACCCAACTGGTTTGCTACAGCCATTACCCATTCCTAAGTGGAAATGGGAAGCTGTAACCATGGATTTCATTACCAAACTACCCAGAACGAACAAGCAACATGATTCTATCATGGTAGTGGTGGATAAGATTACTAAAGCTACCCATTTTATTCCAGTTAAGCTCACTCACAAGGCAATGAACATTGTTGATGTTTATATGAGGGAAATTGATAGGTTACATGGCATACCCAAGACAATTGTGTCTGACAGAGATCAAAATTTACCTCAAAATTTTGGAAAGGATTGTTTAATGGATTTGGAACAAATTTGAATTTTAGTATAGCTTATCATCCAGAAACAGATGGACAAATAGAGAGGGTGAATCAAGTGATTGAGGATATGTTGAAGATGTATGTGATGGATAAACCATCAAAATGGGAAGACTACCTACACTTGGTAGATTTCTCTTATAACAATGGGTACCAAGCATCTCTAAAGATGAGCCCATTTGAGGCACTTTATTGCAGAAAGTGAAACACACTGGTAAGCTCGAAAAACCCAATAGATAGAGTAGTGGTGGGGCCAAAATTGCTCAAGGAAATGAAAGAGAAAATGTTGAAAATAAAACAAAATTTAAAGTATGTCCAAGACAGGTAGAAAAGCTATGCTAATAAGGGTAGAACACATAGGGAATTTAAAGTGGGCGACCATGTATTCTTGAAAGTGAAAGCCAACAGAAGTTCCCTGAAGTTGGGAAATTGTTCAAAGTTGGCAGCTCGCTATTGTGGGTCATTTGAAATCCTAAAGAGGATTGGTCCAGTAGATTATATGATTGCATTGCCTACATCTATGTCTATTCATAATGTATTCCATGTATCCTTGCTAAAGAAATATATACCTGATGTTAATCATGTTATTGATTAGAATGTGGTTCAGGTGGAGCAAGAAGGCACTTTTCAAGTGCATCCAGTGCGCATTCTGGACCAAAAAATCAAACAGCTCCGGAATCAAGCCATAGGGCTTATAAAGGCCCAATGGACCTTGTACGGTCCTGAGGATGCTACTTGGGAGCATGAGGATGCAATGCAGGAAGAATACCTACATCTTTTTGAGGATTTTGAAATTTAGTTGTACATGGGTACATGATGCACTAAGGACAATGCATAAATAAGGGGAGGTGATTGTAATATCCCTAAGGATGAACCCAATTGCAAATGTAAATACAAATGTACATAAGCTGGTGAGTTGATTTTATATCATTTTGGTATGTACATTTCATGGCATAGTGTGCACATGTACTGTGCAGTAAAATGAGGAAGTGTGCACATTCTAGGATAACACGTGCAACATATTAAGTGCGCACGATGTAGAAGCCAGGGAGCCTTTATGTATCTGATATGTTTTATAGGCTAGTGAGCCAGTATTATAAGCTAGGATGCTTATGTTTTGATTAGACCGGAGAGCCTATATGTTAAAGGCCAGTGCGCCTATTTTTGTACATATCTCATATTTAATATAAAATACATCGTTGCACACAGACTGATCACGATAAAAGAGATGGGGGACTAAACTCCACTAGTTAGGGAAAGGGAAGGGGCTAAGTTAAGGAATATTATATTAATATTTCTTAAATCATAAAGTATGGATAATTATGTTATCCTAAGTTCTAAGTTGGGGCCAAGTGGGCCAAAGTATCTTCCAACATGACAACTGTCAAGTTGGGGGCATGCATACATATTGTTGGACTTAGTTCATTTCGAGAGATATCTCCATCATTCAGACCATCATCTTTTCCCTGATTCATTCATCACTGAGATATACAGTCAATTATCCAGGAGTATTGGTGGCCATTGAGCTATCATTTGTATCTTCATGAATTTACTTGAACACGTATCCAAAGCCTTCTGTTGGGTAACTATCATCTTGGGAGTGGGATTGAAGAAGTGGGTTGTCAGGCTCATGGGATATTGAAGAGGTGGGTTTTCAGGCGTGTGATAAATTCTCTAGGTGAGAGAATTGTTGGGGATTGATTTCTGAAGGTGTTGAACTACAGTTGCAGGGCTCTGATACTTCCTATCCATCCTATTGTTGAAGCCTTGGAAGGGGAGTGGGGTAGCCGAGGGACTGTTGAGAAGAGAAGGGGCACACTTCCTTGGGTGGGACATGCATGTGGGGAATGAGGGACTGTAGGATGTTAGTTGAGTGAGCACCTGAGAAAAATTCTTTCCTGTTGTTCATGAGCCTTTAGCCTAGTTAGGAACCCCTTTACCCAGGTGGAGTTTAGTCCCAGCTCGGGGATGACTCACTGTTGCGAGTGATGAATAGTGTGGTCTAAGGCTGGGAGGTTTGTGGAAGGTCTACACGCAGTTGGTGATATTCTCACAAAGATAAGTGTCAATTGTGTGATTAATTTACATGTTGCATTGTTATTCACGTGTTATTTTTATGGGTTTATCCTATGCGTGATTATAGTTGTCTGTATGCTTATGGGTATTGCATGTATATGCTGCCAGTATATGTTACTGTTATTTTAGTGTGAATTCATGCATTTACATAGCGTATTTGTCTGTTCACATTTTATATATATTAAGCTTCTGCAAGAGTTCTATGTGTGCATATGTTTTCAATTGCATGCAATTAGAAAATTATATGAGACATAACTTAGTGAGGATGCTAAGTATGTTACAGTATGTTCTGCAGAGAGAACGTAAGTGTTCTCTGGCGTAATGTGGCCCGACATGAATGGTCAGGGATGTTACAAATTGGTATCTAAGCATGAAAGAGTGATCAAAGTAGCATGGCATGGCCTGTTGAAGGATGTGAATGTTACAAAGACGGGTTCAGAGCTAAGTAAAGTGTCTAAGGAGTGGAATGCCCCGACCGGTGTGAGGTCGGGGATGCTACAAAAGGAGAGCTCATAGAAGAGAGACAATGAAGTTTTCAATCAAATAAGGGAAGAGCTTGGGGGATGAACATTGTGTTCAGACTTAAAGGAAAGAGTGATGCAAACTCAATCTGAAGTAAATAATTTCTCCAAAGTAACTTTGCTCTCAAAGTTGAATTCTTTATCCTCTTTTCCATATCTCGGAATTGGCCCATTTGTAGTCTTCAAATGGAACTGAAGGGATGAGTCGGAACTTTTCCAGTATATGAAAGGCCAAGGATTACATATCTCCTCTCATGACACGGAAACCCGACTCCATTTTTTTATTTTTTGGCACAAATCCTGATGTACGTGGGTTTTAGTGGTGCAACCTACATATACACATGTTGTATAGTAGGCAAGGTGCATACATGTGGAAAAAAATGTATTTTTATCTTTGGGATTTACAAACAGGGATGATAAGTCTGCATAGAGAAATGGAAAAAGGCATTTTGTGCAAGATTGCATAGGGTGAGGCAAATATTTCTATAACACTTCTCTACCTTGGACTCACTTCCTCAGTTCTCCAACATGTATTCTTAGAAGTGATTTTCCAATTGACTCTTCTCTGTGTTTTAATTAGGATCTCATGTAACTAACATGAACATGCAACTTGTTAACTTATGTTTATAGTTATTTTGACATGTAACTGACACGAAGCTTGTTCACTTTTGTCTACATCTACTTTACCTTGACATGCAACCTGTTAACTTCCTGTTCAATTGTTGACATCAATGACAACCAATATTTCAACAATTCAATGCCAATTAATCTTTCAATAATTACAATTAATCTTTCAACATTCTCCCCCTTTGACATTTATGGAGACACTTAGACACAACACTTCTCATGCTCATGTTGGCTTCCCCTGTCTTCATGCCACTTTTGTTTGTTTCCATGCCTTTTTTTTTCTCTCCTCCTTTGACATCAATGAAAAAGTATGAATTCTCCTTGGGGATTTTCCTCCTGTCTGTAAACCTATGATCTCTATTGATGTTTCTATTCATGGTGCTTCCTTGTATACATATCTGATAAAAAGAATTCAAAAAGAACTCAAGTCTTTAATGATTATTGTTTCTCTCCCCTTGTGTTACTCTACCAACTTCCATGTAGATCACTATGGGTCTGGAACTACTTCAAGTTTGTGTTGAAGATACTCAAAAGTATCCCTCGGAAGAGGTTTGGTGAAGATATCTACAATCTATTCTTTTTCCCCAACATACTCTACCTCGATGTTCTTCTTTGTAACTTGTTCCTGTAAAAACTGAAACTTGATCGCAATGTGTTTCATATTGGAATGCATCACTGGATTATTATAGATACTTATAGCATTGATAGTATCACATAATATCATAATCGACTCATCATAGTCCACTTGTATTTCCTACAAAGTTTGTTTCATCTAGATAACCTATGTATAACATGTTGTTGTTGCAATATACTTTTCTTATGTTGTGGACAACGATACTAAAGACTGTTTCTTTATCAACCAAGATACCATACAATCACCCAAGTAGAAGGATGCTCCACTTGTACTTCATCAACACTTCCTGCCCAATCTGCATGTGTGTATGCAACTAGAGATAGATCATTCCCTTTTGGATACCATAATCCATAGTCTTATGTTTCTTTGAGATATCTTAATATTCTCTTTACTTCCATAACATGTGTTTCCTTCAGTGTTGCTTGAAATATTGCAACCTGTACAACTGCTTGCATCACATCTGGTCTCGATGTTGTCACATATTGTAAACTACCAATCATCAATCTGTAGAGTCTCTAATCTGCATCCTTGGATTGATCATCTTTGATCAATTTGCAACTAGTCTTCATGGGAGTACTTACGGGCTTGCAATCTACCATTCCAAACTTGTTTATCATTTCTTTGATATACTTTGTCTCAGAGATGAAAATGCCTTTATCCTGTTAACATATGAGGAGTCCAAAAAAGAAATACAACTCACCAAGTAATGAAAATTTGAATTCATTCTACATGTTTGTAGCGAATTTCTGACTCATCCTATCATCATCACTTCCAAAATAATGTCATCAACATAAACTTCATTTATCAATATACTAAATTGATTTACCTTTATGTAGAGATTGATGTCTGCATTTCCTTTCATGAACCCTTGTTGTTGTATATACATGTCCAATATTGAATATTGATACTCAACTAGATACTATCACATGGATCATATACCAAGGACACCTCTTATCTATATGTACAACATCACCAAAACATGCCTCTACCAATCATGTACCAATATCAAAAGCATACCATCACAAGATATGTGTCTCAACCATGTACCAAAGCATGTACCAAACCAAGTGCATCAACCATGCACCAAAATATATACCAAACTGCGCATCAACCATGCATCAACACGTGTAACATACCATGTACCAACAATATATCTCAACCATATACCATAGCAATCAATCATTCCATACACCATGCACCATAGGATATATCAAACAAGTACCATCAATGGTGTACCTCAACATAGTACCGACATGACCAAGAGATGTATCTCATACATGTGTTGTCATTGATATTCCTCTGATATCTTCATGGGAATACTGCTTCTTAATCTATAAATCAAGATCTTCATGTCTGAAAAAATCTATAGTGAATATATCCTTGCATGAATGCATGTGTGGAATGAACCTTTGAAAAATATGAAATTTTTCATGTGTAACTACGAGCTGATGGCTCATAGGATTGTGGTCTGAAATATGCTTCTCAAACAATCAAAATTTTTCTTGGTACATATGTCATCAAACCACTATGAAACTGAATGTCCAAAGTCTACAAACACTTCAAACTACTCGAAGGATGGTTATATAATCTGTAGAGATACTACATTGAATCTTCTTGTTCAATATTCATATTTACCAGGAGTCTCCAAGTCAGATGGCTTAGAATAATGGGGGAATTCCCACTAATGTTGAGTAATATTCATCATCATTTGTAGATTCATCATCTTCCTGAGTTCTAACATCTTCCACTTTTCCTATGGATTCATCATCTTGATCTTGCACTACTACAATCCTTGTGCATACAATCTCTAGAACATGTTCTTCATTAACTTGATCTTCTTGGTTTTCTTTTCTTTTCTAAAATTTCTCATATCCACCATCATTGTTTTCCTTCATGGAAGGCTCTATCAAGCTTCTGCAATTCCGAGCTATATGACCATAATTGTGGAATTTGTAGCATTCAATATTGGAAGGAGCCACATAACCATCTCTTTCTTTATTCATAGTTAGAAACTTGTTCTTGTCACATGGCATATGATTTGGAAAACCATAGTCAAGATACCAATCACTTTTCTTGTGTTAGGCTTGTAGAGAAAGAAATCATTGATTCTTCTTTCTTTTCCATATCTCTTTTGGTTCTGATATCTGACTGTTAATGTTCTTCATTGATTCCCTAGGTGGAATAATCAATCTACATTTATTTGCTATGTGACCAAACTTGTTGCATTTGTAGAATTCTACTTTATTTCTCAATGAACCACAACTATTTTTATTTATGTTGTATGCTTCATAAGATTTTATGGGATAACTATTATGTAAGTACCCTGCATAGTTGATTTGGTTCTTGGCATAGGCTCTGCAGTTTACAACTTTATGTCCAAAATTAGCACAATTAAAACAATGGTCATAAAAGAACCTTTGCTACCTAGGAGTAGATGATATTCTTTGCAATGCACTCCTTATGAATTCATTTTCTTGATTTTTCTTTATTTCTGGATTGTTCTTCTTTGGGGGCATGCATTCTTCCTTCTTGACAGAATCTTTGAAAATATCTTCATAACTTCTTTTTCCTACTTCATGTTTTGTTGTCTTGGATATCGATCCTTTTTCATTCTATACTTGATTGTATCCTAGTCTGGATCTTTCATCGGATGATCTTTGACTGCTGATTATTTGATCCAATATTCTCGTGCTCTTCTATTACATATCTTTCTTCTGAAGATCTTTCCTTAAAGAGATTATTTTTTCTTTTGATCTTCCAATCATTTTCTCCTTTTCTTCTAACTGAATTATAAGTATTTTATCTTTTCTTTTGTCTTCTTCTATTTTAATTTTTAGACTCATGATCATCTACTCAAGTTCTTCAAAGTCCGAATTATGAGATCCCTCTTTCATTTTTAACTCCTCTTTTAGTAATTTGTTTTTCTTTCTTTTTTTCCTAAGTTCTTCTAATGCACTAATTAGCTCTTCTCTGATATTGACTTCACCTTCTTCTTCAGAATCATATTCTACTTCCATGAATAGTACTCTTTATGAATCACTGTCACTGTCATTATCCTCCTTGTCTGATGAGGAACTGTCCTCCTTTGAGTAGAAACGTTTCTTGAAGAATTTCCTTTTGTTTCTTCTCTTATTTCCATTTTGATATTTATTTTCCCTTTTTGAAGCTTCTTCTTCATCACTATCTTTATTCTTATGAGGACATTTATAAACAAAATGACCAATACCACCACAATTAAAACATTTCAATGGAAGCATAACTTTATACTTGTTGGTTCATTTTTGTAATTTTCTTACAAAGTTAGCCATCTCTTCATCTTTTTCTGAATCATCACTACAACTGCAACTGGTTTTGAATTTTTCTTGATCTTGTTCTTTGTCTTCTTGGATGCCTTGAAAGTTGCTTCCGTCGTGACTGAGTTCTCTTGTTATTTTCTCATTTCATAGGCTATAAATATTCCATGTAGCTCATGTATAATCAATGTACAAAGATATATTCTTTCTTCTAAGAATGATATTTTAGGATCAAATATCATAGGAAGAGACCTACATACCTTTTGAATAAATACTGAGTCATCAAATTCTACTCCCAATCCCTTAATAATGTTAACTATTTCGTCAACACTTAGAAGGTAGGTTGCAATGTCTTCGTCTTCCTTCATCTTCAACTATTCAAACTTAGCTCTGAAAATTTGAAGCTTAGCTCCCTTAACCTTGGCATTTCCTTCATAAATATTTTGGAGCTTATCCCAAATATCCTTTGCTCCATCACAATGCATAACCTTGACAAATATTGAATCAACTAGACTTCTTAGAATAGTAACTTTATCCTTTGAGTTTTTTTAGTCGAGTTTCTTTCCATGTCTCTTGGTTGGGAGAGTGGTTGGTGTTGTATACCTATACTATTGATTGTGAAACATCAAATCCCTATGATTGTAAAAGGGTTTTCATGTTTTATTCAAAAAGGTATAGTTATGACCGTCAAACAATGGTGCTCTAATCTTAGTGTATTCCATGATCTCTTTCCAGTGGTTAGACTGCTTCCTAAAGGACCCGCTCTGATACCAATTGTTGGAATACTGAGAGGAGGGGGAGGGGTGAATCAATATGTGCAGAATTAGTACTTTTAATGACAATAGAAAACCTCCAATAAATATCATGAGAATTCAATATATCATCAACACCATAATTCAATGCATAAACATCACATAAACACAGTACAATTTTTTTTTACATGGAAACCCAATGTGGGATAAAACCACGAAATGTTTTTCTTATTTATCAAAGAGTGCATTCATTAGAAGCATTGACTTCATATTTCTCCAGATACAACTATAAGCAGGTGTTAAAATATTCGATGTTCTCATTTTACCATAGACAATATCATAGTATTGTCACCCAACAATAGGCACACGACCACCCCCGAGCACCATAACCTTTGCTAGATAGAATGATTTCAGAAGAAGAACTAGAACCAACAAATAACAAAAAGAGTGCATCTTTCTCCAAAGATAGTTCACCAGACAGAAAGTCCCAAAACCATAGAACAAGAACAATACTCAACTGCATTAGTTGCAGTTGCAATAGTTGCAATTTTAGTTGCACTTACCAAGAATACCACCAAGAGATACTAGAAGTAGTGCACATATATTAGGCTACATAGTGCTAGAGAGAGAGAGAGAGACCAAGAATCGCGCCAAAAGACATCGCTTTCCTTCCTTGCAACTGCAACTCCAAACTTGCGCTACACTTGAGAGAGTGGGTGAGGTGTGTGTACAAATGAGCTAGATCACCTCCTATTTATAGTGGTTCTTGTCACCTATGTGGTCTGACTTTTGTTTATGGAAGATAATACATTTATATTATTTATTCTAGTGAGCCGAATTGTTTTCTAGGGTTTTTACACATCTATTTAGGGTTTCTCTTGTGTTCAAAATATTCTATTATATCCAAAGGTTACACATGGAGTTTAATGCTTCCAGAAGTTACCATAATATCAACAATCCCTCCTAGCTAGGGAGGTATTAACTATAATGAAAAAGGATCACATAATATTACAGACCATTCTATAGGTAGCATCATCATATCCACATGGGCTATCTCATGATGACAAAGATCAAGTCATGAGCATCATCATCACTGTCCATATAGATGGAAATAACCTACAACACTATTGGTAATCTCCATGGCAATTAGGTAGTAGCACATAGTTACTACAATGCCATCCAATAGATCAAAACAATGTTTATCCATAGGACACAACTACTACCCAGTGGAACACAACCACTCCTGGTAGG
Source organism: Picea engelmannii (assembly GCA_009831015.1). Lineage (NCBI taxonomy): Eukaryota > Viridiplantae > Streptophyta > Pinopsida > Pinales > Pinaceae > Picea > Picea engelmannii. Next base: position 387,575 of record ML777189.1, read on the forward strand.
GCATAACTACTATATACTGACACACAGTCACTACCAGTGGAACACATACACCATAGTAGCACATAGCTACTATCTAGAGAAACACAATATCTACTGCAATCAACTAATAGCTACACAAGCTATCACCATGCAGTACAATAATCTCCTTGCATCAAATCATATCATTGTCTGCATCATCTCTTCAAGCCATACTCCATCTGTTTAATAGGGCACGATGTTGAATAAGTCATGTGTTGAACTTAGCGCACACAACATAGTGTCTCTCATAAGTCACTCACTTAACAAAGTGATATAGGGACCATTATTCCTATCCTGGTCACTATCTACGAGACAGGAAGAATGATTGTCCCAACATATGTTGAAAATCCATGCCATGGGCTACAAGGAACATTATTCTAATATGGACATACGTCCTAGAAGAATTATTGTCCTCCCAGATGCTGAAATCCATGCCATGGTCTATAGGGACCATTATTCTAATTTGGACATACGTCCTAGAGGAATGATTTCCTTGTACCATTTCCCACCTGCTGGTCACTACTGTGAACTTAGGGAAAATGTGTGTCTTGTACCATTCTCCCCACTTTGGTCACTACTGTGAACTCGGGGAGATGGACCATTCTACTTGTCTGGGCAATGCCCCAGGGAATAGTTGTCCATGGTACATCAAGAATCTCTCAATCTAGACCATTCTTCATAGGGAGAATGTCAATCCATCAACAATATTTTATTCCTAGACCATTCTCCGCCTAGAGAATGTATGTCAACCAACACATTGACTATCCATGAGGCCATATACCAACACTCCCTCCTAACCGATGAAGTCACTACCTCCACTTCAACCAAAGGAGTTATCTCCACAAGTATCATCTTGTCCCTCAAGTATGAAAAAATTATATTGGACAGAGGCTTCGTTGAAATATCAACTATCTGCTCATCGATGGAGATGTATTGGAGAATCACTTCTCCTTTTTGGACTTCATTAGGGATATAATAGTACTTGATCTCAATGGAATCACAAGTTTCTCTGAAAGCTTCACATAGCTCTGATTATCCCAATATATCACATTTGAATCCAAGACCTAATCAAATAGTCCATAAATCATCTTATAGAGCCATACTGCTTTCATACAAGCATCACAAGTTGCAATACACTCTGATTCTGCAGTGCTGAGTGCAACAAAAATTCATTTCCTGCTATCCCATGATATCATAGCAGAGACCAAACTGAAACATATACCAGAAGTACTCTTGTTTTCATATTCACTCCCTGCCCAATCTGAATCAGTAAATCCATGCAGTTGTACATCATTGTTTGAGGCCTATCTCTAACCATAATTTAGCATCCTACAAAGATATCTCAAATTTTTTTTTGCAGCTATCTAATGCTCATGTCTAGGTTCCACCTGGAACTAGCTCAACTATTTCACATAAAAGAAAATGTTTGATCGTGTATAACCAAATAAATCAATGAGAAAATCAACTACCAATACATGGACGATTCTACTAGATCATAGTCAGAGTCTCTCAACTTATTCACATCTGTCGCCATGGGAGTTTCCATGGATTTTCAATCCATCATCCCAAACTTTCGAAGGATCTTTACAACATACTTCCATTTCCCCAGGTTGATTTCACCATGCTTATGCCATACTTCTAGTCCCAAATAATAATGCATGAGACCAAGATCCTTCATATCAAATTCATAGGATAACTCCCTCTTACACTGAATAATGAGAGGCTCTCCACCTATCAGAAATAAATCATCAAAATATAGTAGCAGGAATAGTTGCATCATTAACAAACTTGTAATAAGTATATGGATCATCATAGCTCTTGGAAAACCCAAGTCTCGTCAAGTAACTATCAATTCTTGCATACCAAGCTATTGGAACTTGATTGAGTCCATACAAGGCCTTTTTCATACATGGGTTTCTCTCGGGTGTACCTCAAAACCTTGAGGTTTCTCTATGTATACTTCTTCCTCAATTACTCCATTGAGCAAAGCGGTATTTAGATCCATCTGATGTAAATGCAAAACCATGGATGTTGCAAAAGATATGATGACTCTAATAGAGGTGTGTATGGAAACTGGAGAAAACGTCTCATCGTAGTCTTCTCCCTCTTGTTGGGAGTGTTTATTAAGGTTGGTTGTCATTGATGTCAACCCTTGAAGAAAGCCTCGTAGCACAAAGGTTTGGGTAATGGACCCAAGATTGTTTGATGTAAAGATGACTCATTATTGTCTTATCTTGGTTGATAAGAAGTAAATATGGATGAACTCCAAAGTGGTCCCCTTATGGTGAAATCCCTCACCAGAAGATGCTTTTCAGAGTAAGAGAACCCATGCTTAATTCTTAAATAATGAGTTTAAGGACAGGGAATTTGTCAGGGAAACTATCCTAGATGGATAGTGCTTGTCATTCCATTTCTGGTAGTATGTGGAACACCACATAAATCCTCACGGTTAGAGAGTTATGACCATGTGAATTTGGAGAACCCCTCGTGCGTCTTATAGAAGCCCCCAAGGGTCAAAGCGCTTTGCAAAAGAATTTATTTTAAATGAAGAAGCCCTAAAATAAGGAAAGTTTAATGCTACATGAAGATATAAATAAGAGACAAAGCTCACTCATTAAAAACACACTTGTACATTTTGTATATCTATTTTTTTGTGTAAAGCTTATTGTAAATACTTGTGGATACATCTGAAGTGGCGAACGTCCGAGGTAGCATGAAGGGTTGGCAAAGAAATTCTCGGATTCACAGAAAACCCCATTTTCTGAGGCATACGTGAGTTGTCTATGTATAGGGTGCATATACATTGAAGATATACGTGGGCTGTCTATGCATAGGGTGAGTATGTACACAGGCTGGTTGTGTATAGGGTGACTACATGTTGATAAAGCCATGAAACTTGAGAAGATGAAGGTGCAGAGGTTCTAGATTCTGAGATCAAGCTCCTAGGAAGGTCTCGAGTGCTCAGATACATCAGATTGATCCATTGGTTCAAAAGGTATGTCTTATTTCTATGAATATTTGGATTTTGATGTATGCATGAGGAATGACAATGGAGATTTGAGGATTCTCCCTAGAGAGACTAGTGGCTACATGGGATCTTCTGTATAAGTTAGATCTATAGAAATATAGTGCTGCTATATTTATCATTGATACTTCTTGTTGAGGCACATCTTGTATTTCTTGGCATATGGATAAGAGGTTTTATGGTACATGGTTGTGATCTTGTATTTATTGATGTATTGAGAAGTTGAATATCAGAAAGGGGTTGATGACTAAGATCATGTGAGAGATATTATACTTGTTCATGATTACACATACCTATATGGTGCATGACTAGAGAGAGACATACTTGAGTTGAGTAGAGGTTATGTATGAGGATGCATGCACATGGTACAATTATAGTCTAGATATAGTGACATGTTACAAATCTATGTGAAAGAAGTTACAGAGGGTCAAAAGTTTTCATGTGAAAGGAAACCCTAGTTTCAAAAGGCATACGCGGGCTGCATAACAGATAGGGCACGTACATACTTGGGTTGCATCACTACAAGTCACGTATCTGTTATAATTTTGTAGATACATGTTTAGTTCAGGTACAATTTGATTACATAGTAGTTGTATAGATTGGATATAGGGTAGTGGTACAGGTTGATACAGTTGTACAACAGTATATCTCACAGTGACAAGTTGACAGTGGTTCCATCATTCTACTTCTACTTCAGGGCAGTTGGATGGGGCAAGGATAGGTGGTTGTAGCCACCTTTCGGTTGTAGCCGAAGAACATAGGGGGTTGTAGCCTCCTTCTAGTTGTAGCCAGAGAATTGGGGAGTTGGAGTTTCCCTTAGGTTGTAGCCTAAGAAACCAGGGGGTTGGAGCCTTCTTCTAGTTGCAGCTGGAAAACAAAGGAAGTTGGTGCTTCCAATGAATGTAATTCTTCAAGACATATAAGAAAAAGCATTATGTGGTTTTCTCCCGATTTGGGTTTCCACGTAAAAAATGGTATATTGTGTATGTGTGTGATTGTTTATTTCTTATTTCTCATTATTGGATAATAATTCTACATTGATATAACATTTGAAGAAAAAGGATTATAATTACGCTATTACTGATTCACCCCCCCACTCAGTAATCCAACAATTGGTATCAGAGCAGGTTCCTTCATAAATCAATTTAACTAATGAAAGGTAGATCATGGAGAGTACCAACTCGTATAAAAATGGAATACCACAGTTTGATGGACATAATTATTCTTTTTGGAGCATAAGGATGAAGACATATATACAGACACAAGGATTTCAAGTTTGGCAATCAATTGTAAATGGATACACAACACCAACAGTTCCACCAACAAATGACAAAGCAGTGAAACGCGGTGAGAATAATTCCAAAGCCAAAAATGCACTTTTGAATGGTCTCAGTGATATGGTATTCACCAAAGTTGCACATTGTAAATCTGCTAAAGAGATTTGGGAAAAGCTTCGAAATATTTATGAAGGAGATTCAAAATTCAAAGAAACAAAGCTTCAAACTTACAGAGGTTAGTTCGAACAACTAAAAATGAAGGAAGATGAAGATATCACAACCTACTTCTTATGAGTCGATGAAATAGTGAATGCAATCATAGGGTTGGGAGAAGAAATCGAAGAATCTGTAATTGTTCAAAAGGTACTAAGATTTATTCCTATGGGATTCAACCCTAAGATATCAACACTAGAAGAACGATCAGATCTAAACTCAATAAGCATGGACTAACTACATGGAATCTTCACAGCATATGAGATGAGAACTGAACAGGAAAATCCAGATGTAAAAGAAGCATCCTTCAAAGCATACAAAAGATCAAAGAAAAAGAAAAAGGAACAAGAATAATATAGTAGCAGGAACGATGTCTTAGAAGATGATGAAGAAGTGGCCAACTTCATCAAAAGACTGAACAATGGAACCAACAATAGGTATAGAGGTAAGCTTCCTTTAATTTGTTTTAATTGTGATGGTATTGGTCATTTTGCTAACAAATTTCCTAATAAGAAAAAGAGAAATGATGAAGGTTACTCAAAAGGCAAACACACATATAAAGGAAAAATAACTACAAAGAAATATTTCAAGAAAAACTTATGCATCAAAGAAGACATCTCATCATCAGATGAAGATGAATTCATTGACAATGAGACATGAAGAGTTCTATTCATGGTAGTAAAAGACTGACAAAGAAGACTCTCAAGAAGAATATGAAGAAGCCGAAGAAGAATTCAAAGAAGAAATTGAAGAGGCGGAAGTTGACTTTTGAGAAGAATTAATGTGTGCCATAGAAGTTATCAGACGAGAAAAGAAGAAGAACCAGAAACTACAAGCAGAACTAAACAAAAAGGAAGACACTCAAGAACTAGAAAAAATGATCACAAAATTGAAAGTTCAAATAGTACAAGATAAAATAATTAAAGAAGCACTCAAAGAACAGATAGAAGAAAATGACATGATCATCGAAAAATTGGAAGTAGATATTGTCACATTAAGAAAGGATATTCAAAAGAAAAATATGTAGAATAACTCAAAAGTTTTGGATGACATTATCAACAGTCAAAAATCTCATCTTGACAAGTCTAGACTTGGATACAATCAGACATAAAAGGGATCAATCTCCAAAACAATAGAGCAAGAAACAAATCGAAAAAACTATGCATAAACAATCAAAGGGGATAGGAAGATATACAAGGAAGATTACAGGGACACTCCTCCACAGAGAAGATTCAGATTTCAGAATCAACAAACAGATAGGACTAAAGAAGAAGAAGGATTCATAAGAGCACCTCCTTTTAGAAGATCTTCAACTCCCAGGTATCAAACTATATTTTTTGGTTTATGTTATGCATGTAATAATTTTGGACATAAAGCTATAAATTGCAGAGCTAACAACAGGAACAATAACAACTTTGAGAGTCATACACAAAGGGGTTATTCAAGAAGACCTACTGAAACACAAAGAAGAATTTACAACAGGTTTGAATCCTTGAGCACTGAAGTGGAATGTTACAAATGTAACAACTTTGGACACATGGCCAAAGAGTGCAGAATGATGTCCCTCCTAAAGAACCTCAACAGAATAACAACAATCACAGACAAGAACCTCAGAAAATGACATGGATAAGAAAGAAAGACCAGTATAGCAATGAATAATGCACAGTCACTCTACAAGCTAAGCAGAAGAAACACGGTGGGTGTTCAAAACACATGACAGGTGATAGAGACAAATTTATTACATTGCGAAAGGAAAGAAATGGATCAGTCTCCTTCAGAAATGATAATTCAGCCAAAATCATTGGAGAAGGCATAGTCCGAATTGGGAACAAGAATGAAAAGGAACAAAATGTTCTACCAGTAGAATATATGAAACATAATCTTCTAAGTTTGAGTCAAATGTATGACCAAGGTCATAAAGTTACATTCGATTCACAAAAGTGTGAGATAAGAAGAGAAGGTTCAGGGAAATTGGTCGGTATAGCTGCAAGAACTTCAAAAAACATATATGTGTTAAGTGAAATTGGAAATGAAAGTGTTGTCTAGGAAAGGAAGATGAAAGTTTTCTATGGCATAGAAGAATGGGTCACATGCACTTTGATAACAAAAGAGAAGTAGTCAGAGAAATTATCCAGATCATGAAACCAGCCAACACTTTATGCAAGCATTGTCAACATGGAAAGAAAACAAAGACCAGGTTCAAATCAAAGGAATATTCAACAACAAGACCACTGGAAATTGTGCATACTGATCTAGTTGGACCAACCACAACAAAGGGCTTAAAATGTGAGAGATATTTTATGTTATTAGTTGATGATTATACAAGAATGACTGCAATTTGCTTTCTCAAGAACAAGTCAGAAGATTTTGAAAACTTCAAGATCTACAAGGAAATGGTTGAAAATAAGATGGATTGAAGAATCAAATGCTTGAGATCTGATAATGGAGGAGAGTTTACTTCAAAGGAATTTATGGAATACTACAACAGTCATGGAATAAAAAGGCAATTCTCCGTTGCTAGGACACCTCAACAGAATGGAGTTGTTGAAAGAAAGAACAAGACAGTACAGGAAATGGATCGAACAATGATAATGGATTCCAAATTGACAGATATATTTTGGACACAATCAATGCATACAATAATTCACATTCAAAATAGAGTAATTCTAAAAAAAAACATTGATAAAACTCCCTACGAGCTTTGGAAAGGAAGACCAACAAATGTGAAGCACTTCAGAGTTTTTGGAAGAAAATGCTACATCAAAAGAGAAGATGGCTGAATGGGAAAGTTTGAATCTCGTGTGGACAAAGGAATACTTGTTGGTTACTCAAGTACAAGTAAAGCATACAAGTGTTACAATCTAATATTAAACAAACTTGTGTAAAGCATTAACGTAACAATTGATTAAACAAGAAGACCAGAATCAAAGGAAAAAGAAACCAAATCAATGGAACAACTTTTCGAAGAAGAAGATGAAGAAGAAGTAGAAGAACAATATGAAGAGAATCAGACAGAAGAAGAAGAGCAAGTTCAGCAAGTGTCTCCAAATACACCCAGTAAACGAGTACAGAAGAATCATCCTTTAGATCAAATTATTGGGAACAAAGACGCAGGAGTTGACACTAGAAGAAAACTCTGTTCACCAGAACAAACACACCTGGCAATCTTATCTACAGTTGAACCAAACTATTTTGAAGAAGACAACAAGGATGAATTTTGGAATAAGGCCATGGATGAAGAATTGGATCAAATAGAGAAAAATGACACTTGGGAATTTGTTCCAAGACCAAAGAATAAGAATGTGATCGACACAAAATGGGTTTTCAGGAATAAATTGAATGAAGATGGACAGGTTACAAGGAAAAAATCTAGATTGGTATGTAAAGGATATGCATAGATTGAAGGAATCGATTTTGAAGAGACATTTTCCCCAGTTGCCAAAATGGAAGAAATCCGTTTTATTTTAGCATATTCATGCTCTAATAATGTTAAAGTATATCAGATGGACGTAAAATAATCTTTTATGAATGGGGAACTTGAAGAAGAATTCTACATTGAACAACCAAAAGGATTTCAATTTTCATAGAACACAGATTATGTGTGTAAATTAAAGAAGGCCCTGTATGGTCTAAAACAGGATCCTAGAGCATGGTACTCTAGATTGGATAAGTATCTGTAGCAGGTAGGGTTTAGAAAAGGAAGTGTAGACAACAACCCTTACATCAAGGTAAGTCAAGGTAATATTTTATTAATTGAAGTTTATGTTGATGATATCATTTTTGGTAGTGATGCTGACAGGTTAAACCAAAAATTTGCAAAAGATATGCAAAATGAATTTGAAATGTCGTTACTTGGAGAAATATCCTTCTTTATGGGACTTCAGATACATCAAAGAAACCAAGGAATTTTTATTTCTCAAACCCAGTATATCAGAGAAATGTTAAAGAAGTTTGGAATGGAAGATTGCAAACCAGTTATCACTCCCATGCAAACCAGCTGCAAGTTGAGCAAAGATGATTATTCGAAGTCTATAGATCAGAGGCAATACAGGTCAATGATTGGTAGCCTACTATATGTGACAACATCCAGACCAGATGTAATGCAGGAAGTTGGACAAGTGGCACAATTTCAAGCAACACCAAAGGAATCACATGTATTAGTAGTCAAGAGGATCTTCAGATATATCAAAGGAATATAAGAGTTTGGATTATGGCATCCAAAAGGAAAGGATCTATCACTTATTGCCTACACAAATGTAGATTGGGAAGGTTGTATTGATGACCGATGAAGCACCAGTGGAGAAACATTCTACTTGGGTGAGTGTTTAGTATCATGGCTAAGAAAGAAACAATCATCAATATCTTTATCTACAGCTAAGGCAGAGTATATTGCAACAACATCATGTTGTACACAGGTTATTTGGATGAAGCAAACTCTGATAGATATACAGGTTGAGTATGATGAGCCCATTCCTATCTATTGTGATAATACAAGTTCCATCAGTATCTCAAAAAACCCGGTGATGCACTCCAAGATGAAGCACATTCCAATCAAGTATCATTTTCTATGGGAGCAGGTTGCAGAAAAGAATATCAGAGTTGAGTATGTGGGCACAAAAGAACAAGTGGCAGATATATTTACAATACCACTTCCATGGGAAGCCTTTGAATATCTTCGCCAAAGACTTGGAGTTATTTATACTCCAAAATGAATGCTTTTTTTAATTCCTTTTGAATGCTTATCTTACATATGTATTAGATTTACCCGAGGAAGCACCATAAGAGGATAGTTCCATCATGGGGAGTAGCCCCGGATGGAAATATACATTTTCCATTGATGACAAAGGGGGAGATATTTATTATATGTAGAGGGAAGAGGCATGGTTCCAGGGGAGCAGATTTATCAAATACAGAGGATAGAGGCATGGTTCCAGGGGGAGCAGATTTATCAGATGTAGAGGACATAGGCATGGTTCTAGGGGGATCATGAGTGATATGACTTCATTGTTGCATCAGAGTGTTTCCATCAATTCCAAAGGGGGATATTGTTGATTAAGGTTGGTATTCATTGATGTCAACCCTTGAAGAAAGCCCCATAGCACAAAGGTTTGGGTAATGGACCCAAGATTGTTTAATGTAAAGATGACTCATTATTGTCTTATCTTGATTGATAAGAAGTAAATATGGATGAAATCCAAAGTGGTCCCCTTATGGTGAAATCTCTCACGGGAAGACGCTTTGCAGAGTAAGAGAACCCATGATTAATTTTGGAATAATGAGTTGAAGGACAATGAATTTGTCAGGGAAACTATCCTAGATGGATAGTGCTTGTCATTCCATTTTCGGTGGTATGTGGAACATCACATAACTCCTCATGGTTAGAGAGTTATGACCATATGAAGTTGGAGAACCCCTCATGAGTCTTATAGAAGCCCCCAAGGGTCAAAGTGCTTTGTAAAAGAATTTATTTTAAATGAAGAAGCCCTAAAATAAGGAAAGTGTAATGCTACATGAAGATATAAATAAGAGGCAAAGCTCACTCATTAAAAATACACTTGTACATTTTGTATATCTATTTTCTTGTGTAAAGATTCTTGTAAATACTTGTGGATACGTCTAAAGTGGTGAATGTCTGAGGTAGCACGAAGGGTTGACGAAGAAATTCTCGGATTCACAGAAAACCCCATTTTCTGAGGCATACGCGAGTTGTCTGTGTATAGGGTGTGTATACATTGAAGATATACACGGGATGGTTGTTTATAGGGTGAGTATGTACACATACTGGCTGTGTATAGGGTGACTACATGTTGATAAATCCATGAAACTTGAGAATATGAAGGTGTAGAGGTTCTAGATTATGAGATCAAGCTCCCAGGAAGGTATAGAGTGCCCAGATACATCAAATCCATCCATTTGTTCAAAAGGTGTGTCTTATTTCTATGAATAGTTGGATTTTGATGTATGCATGAGGAATGGCAATGGAGATTTGAGGATTCTCCTTAGAGAGACTAGTGGTTGCATGGGATCTTTTGTATAAGTCATATCTATAGAAATACAATGCTGGTATATTTATCAATGATACTTATTGTTGAGGCACATCTTGTATTTCTTGGCATATGGCTAAGAGTTATTTATTGATGTATTGATAAGTTGAATATCAAAAATGGGTTGATGACTAAGATCATGTGAGAGATACTATAATTGTTCATGATTACACATACCTATATGGAACATGACTACAGAGAGACATACTTGCCTTGAGTAGAGGTTATGTATGAGGATGCATGCACAGGGTACAGTTACAATCTGGATACAGTGACAGGTTACAGATCTATGTGAAAGAAGTTATAGAGGGTGAAACGTTTTCAAGTGAAAGGAAACCCTAGTTTCATAAGGCATACGTGGGTTGCATAACAGATAGGGTGCGTACATATGTGGGATGCATCACTATAGGTCGTGTATCTATTGTACTTTTGTAGATACATGTTCAATTCAGGTATGGTTTGATTACAGGGAAGTTGTACATATTGGATACAGGGCAATGGTACAGGTTGATGCAGTTGTACAGTAATATATCTCAGAGTGACAGGTTGACAGTGGTTTTGTTATTCTGCTTCTACTTCAAGGAAGTTGGATGGGGCAAGGATAGGTGGTTGTATCCACCTTCTGGTTGTAGCCGGAGAACATAGGGGGTTGTAGCCTCCTTCTGGTTGTAGCCAGAGAATTGGGAAGTTGGAGATTCCCTCAGGTTGTATCCTGAGAAACCAGGGGGTTGGAGCCTCCTTCCAGTTGTAGCTAGAAAACAAAGGAAGTTGGTGCTTCCAATGAATGTAATCTTCAAGACATAGAAGAAAAATCATTCTGTGGTTTTCTCCCAATTTGGGTTTCCACGTGAAACACTGGTGTATTGTGTATGTGTGTGATTGTTTATTTCTTATTTCTCATTATTGGATAATAATTCTACATTGATATAACATTTGAAGAAAAAGTATTATAATTACGCTATTACTAATTCAACCCCCCCCCCTCTCAGTAATCCAACGGGGAGAACCCTCTAGCCACAAATATTGCCTTATATTTATCGATAATTCCATCCACTTCATTCTTTATATTGTAAACCCATTTTGAAGTGACTACAAAATTTCCTTTAGACCTAGGCACAATTTTCCATACATAATTTTTCATGATGGATTGATATTATTCCATCATATATTCCTTCCATTCTTTATTCTTGATTGCTTCTTCAAAGGTGGAAGGTTTTGCATTGAGATGTTCTGGAGAACATGTATTTTCTTCCTTGGTACCTTCATGTTTTTCTTCATCCATAGAATCTTCTATGGATTTCCTGAAGCCAATATTTTCATCAAAAGTCACATCTATGTTGATTTCAACCTTCTATTGACCTGAAATATAGATTCTGTAAGCTTTTGATGACTCACTAAATCCAACGAATATTCCCTTCTTTCCTGAAGGTTCCAACTTATTTATTTTTTCATTGGGAACATGAATATAGACAGGACAACCAAATATTTTCAAGTGTTCAACACTTGGCCTCTTTTTGGAGAAAGCTTCTTCTGGAGTCATGTTCTTCTATATACGATGAGGAATTCTATTATGACCATATAAAACTATCATAACTTCTTCTCCCCATATAAACATGGATATATTATGTTCATTCATCATTGCCTTGATATATTCTTCAATGGATCGGTTCTTTCTTTCTGCTACACCATTCTGTCGAGGATTATAGGGAGTAGTGAGATCCCTCCTAATCCCGACCTCTCTATAGAGTTTCTTGAAATAATTTGAGGTGTACTCTCCCGCTTAGTAAAGAGTTTGACATTGGTCCACACACATATGAGTGAACGATGTCCAAAAATTCTTTTACTTACCACGCTTCCTTTAGAATTGGTAATTGGTGAGATCACTTGCATTACCACTTGATGGAGTCATCTGCTCCATGTTTTCAACTGTCATTGTAGCTCCTTCTCAAAGATATCGCCTATGACCTACCTGGAACAAGAAAAACAAGAGAAAAAGAATTTCCAATAACATTTTCATAAGAACATATCTATGGTAACAAGGATGGTAGTCATCATAGAATTATCAAGGTGACCTTCCTGGGAGAGAAAAAAAAAATAACTCCTAAAGGAGATGTTAGTTCATTTTGAAAACAAGTGCAATAAGCATCTATATCAATAGTGATTACATGTAACCAAGTATACCTAGTAGTAATAGAACCTTTCAAATATTGTTGTCACAACTATAGTGTTTACTTGTACCGTAACAATTATCAAACTTGATATGTGCAAATTGAAACTTAACAATTTGATCAATAAAACCTAGAACCTAGAGCCTCAACTACTAAGAAGGGTGTGTTTGTTCCTCTGAATGTATTGAATCCAATATCACTTCTTGGACAAGGTCTCTTGTATATCCCCTGCAAACACACTCATTCTTTGATCGATGATATAACTTGAAAAGCATATACAAGTGCATATCTTTGAAATTTGTAGCATCTTTCAACTTGTCTTCTAATATGAAACTAGAAATTATCTTGACAAGAAGAGGTTAGAAACTGAATAAAAAAGGTTCAATGATTACAACAAGCCAGAAACCCTAAAATTTCAACTTTGACCAAAAAAATCAATTTTGACCAAAATTCAACCTTTGACTTTGACCAGTCCACCTTTGACTTTGACTTTGACCAAGAACTCAAGATTGACATTTTTTATGGTTGAGGGCACAAGAGGGTGAGTTAGGCTAATACATACTAGAATATCCAATAATTATGCCAAACATTTCAATTAAAGTGCCCAAAGAATTAGGTTAGGGTTTGTCACAACTGCAAAATCAAAAAACCTAGTTGTAGTTGCAACTGGTGCTACAATGATCTTGACAAAGAACTATCGATCCACCTTCTAGTTTTTATACTATTCTAAAGGTAGTGTGGACCCATAACCTATTAAAATATTCGATGTGCTCAATTTACCATAGAGAATATCACAATATTGTTACCCAACCATAGGCACGGATCCACCCCTGAGCACCATAACCTTTGCTAGATAGAAATATTTTGGAAGCAACACTATAACCAACAAATAACCAAGAGAGAGCATATTTCTCCAAAGATAGCTCGCGAGACATAAATTTCCAAAACCAAAGAACAAGAACAATACTCAACTGTAATAGTTCAGTTGCACTTACCAAGAATACCACCAAGAATATTAGAACACCACCAAGAATGTCACCAATAATACCACGAAGAGATTATATAAGTAGGTCTCATATATTATGCTATATATCTCTAGAGAGAGAGACCAAGAATCACCCCAAAAGATGTCCCTTTCCTTCTTTGCAGTTGCAGCTCCAAACTTGTGCTACACTTGAGAGAGTGAGTGAGGTGTGTGTACAAATGAGCTAGAGAGCCTCCTATTTATAGTGGTTCTTGTCACCTATCTGGGCCGACTTGTATTTCTAGAGGATAATACATTTATATTATTTATTCTACTGAGTTGACTTGTCTTCTATGGTTTTTACACATCTGTTTAGGGTTTCTCTAACTTTCAGAATATTCTATTCTATCCAAAGGTTACACATGGATATTAGTACCTCTCGCATATACCATAATATCAATAAGAGGATCCAACCCCATATTTACAGGATGCAACCTGAAGGAAGATCCAACTCCCTAATTTAAATGGCTCCAACTAGAAGGAGGCTACAACCCCCTCTCCTTGCCCTGTCCAACCACCCTAAAATATAAATGTAGACCAATTTGTCACTACCTATGTCATTGAACTTGATAACCTATTGTTTTTATTGTTTATGATACCCCTTTTGCTGCTACTGATATCGATATCTCATCAAGACTGCAACCACACATACCTCATACCAGGATTCACAATAGAGTTCTCCAAATCAAATTCTTATGAATCACTAAGACATACATGTTCCTGATTTCTTCAGAATACTCACCCTAACACACACAAGAAGACATACCTTCAACCTGTAGCTGACCTGAGTTTTATATCCCTGATCTTCAAAAAAAATTCCTCATAGGTATGCAACCCTATACACTGTCTGCTCGCATCTATCCATGAATTTCCTCACTACAACCCGAATATGTACGCGCTTTTCCTCCTGAAAGCCTCAAATTTTCTGAAAGAACCTTTGTCTGTAAATTCTTCTCCTTACGCTCAGCTCTTGAAAACTTATTACCTCACTAGAATTCTCTGTGTTCGACTCGATGCCTCATATCTCCAACCTGTATTCTTAGAAGTGATTTTCCAATTGACTCTTCTTTGTGTTTTAATTAGGATCTCATGCAACTCACATGCAACTTGTTAACTTATGTTTACAATTACATTGACATGCAACTAACATGCAACTTGTTAACTTTTGTTTACAACTACTTTACCTTGACATGCAAGTTGTTAACTTCCCGTTCAAGGGTTGACATCAATGACAACCAATCTTTCAACAATCCAATGAAAATTAATCTTTCAACAATTAATATTTCAATAATTACAATTAATATTTCAACAATCATGAACTGACATCCCTTAATCAAAGGTTGTGTCAACCATTTCTTATGTGTAAGAGGCTACTACTCTTTTCTTTTCGAGTTTAAATATGATAGAGATCTAATTTTTAGGCGTGAACCTTACTTTAATGGAACTCAGAGCATGTATCTCAATCGATGGATCCTAAATTTCGGTCCTGAAGTTGACATTCCTTTAGTTGTACCCATACATGTTTTTCTTCATTCAATTATACAAGTAATCATTATAACACTTAACTCTTATATTAAAAACTTGTAACGTGGAAGAACATAGAAAACACATAGAAAACCATCCTCCATAAGCATAATTACAATTATTTCCACTTTCTAGCATATTCATTAATACCCATATCCAATTCTATACATTTGGCACATATGTAGCTTTCTTTACATAATAGAGGTTGAATTGTGCATTCTACAACATGAATTAATATATATAACAAAATTGTAATATGCACATAATTATTTCCTATATAACTCATAACATATATGGAATATTATCAAAATGGAATAAGTCCCTTCGTGCGATCTCTGCAACCCTAACCCACATTTCTCTCTTCATTGCTTGATCGATCATTTGGCACAATTACATGGAAGGAGGAGCGTCAGATGCTCCTCTCGATTTTTCCTCTATTGCTGCAAATTTCAGGCGTCTACTTGAATTGACCAATAGAACTGTTTCTAGGCCCACCCAAGAATGTTTTGTCAAGAAACTTGACAAATTCCATGAAGTTTGCCTCCTTAAAGTGTCTGCAAAATGCAAGGCTTTAATTTTTTATGAGAAAGGATTGGTAGGATAATTCAATAGACTTTGGCCATCCCATCAAATGGAATCATGTACCATCATGAAATTTAATCCCTTAATCAAAAGGTGTGTCAACCATTTCTTATGTGGAAGAGGGTACTATTCTTTTCTATTTGAGTTTAAAGAGGATAAAGATCTAATTTTCAGAAGTGGATCTTACTTTAATGGAACCAGGGGCATGTATCTCAATCAATGGACCCTAGACGTTGACCCTGAAGTTGAAATTCCTTTAGTTGTACTCGTATGGGTTCATCTTTCTCACCTCCCTCTTCATTTTTGGGGGGTGATGCTTTGAAAATTATTGGCGAAACCATTGGTAAATACATCGATAAAGTAGAACCAAAACCTCCAATGTTTGACTATGCCAAGATAAGTGTAGAGGTTGACCTGGAAAAGGGAATCCCATATGCCATCAAATTAACATTAGACAACTGGTTTTTCATTCAACAAGTTAACTATGGGAAACTATCTTTTAAGTGCATATTGTGCCATGAATATAGCCATTTCGAAAAAAAATGTCCCAAGAAACCTTGGGAAATTCAGAAGGATTTGGATCAAGAAGAAGGATAGAAACAGGTAAAGAGAAATCCTCAAACAATAAAGGAACTACTCCACCTACAATGCAAACTATAACCAGAAATCTTGCAAGTCCATCAACAAAAAATCGAGAGTTTCATAAGGTAAGTCAACCCCAAAATCCCCATCCATCCACAAAGGTTCCATCCTCTTCTACAAATCAATTTGAGAACTTAGGAATATATGTTATAGAAACCATTGTTAAACAAAATGTTGGGCCATCCTCTCAAGGAACATGCTAGTTCAATTGGCTCTGCATCCCCTTGAAACTCCCTAGTGGATATTTCTAGGAGGGGAATCTCATGAATTGGAAGAACCCCTATGTGAGTAGGAATTAGAAATTCTAGAAACTCCTGTCTAGTCAACAAATATAGTCACGAGGAGTAGAAAACATCAAGTAGCCAAGGAGGGTGAAATGAAATAATAAAGAATTCCCAAAACAATATGGAGAAGGACTAATAAGGACAAGCGAGAGGAAATAACAAATGATGACAAATCTTTGGGGACACAATCATCCATCCCTTATGTTTGGGAAAATAAAAATGGGGGAAAAGGCCGAGAAGAAAGCATTGCACTGGATCCCTTGGGAGGGGATCCTTCTAAAACTCAAAATTACATGAAAACCCTCTCATGGAAATACTAAGGCACAAAAACATGATAAAAGAAGAAGTGATGCAGGAGCATCGTAAGCAGCTAGCCAAGCAAGCAACGTAAAAGGCAGAAGATAGTTGGAAAAGCACCAATGCACGTTTTTGAAATGTTTTGAAAAATCAATGAAGTATATATTAATATGATAGCTGGGGGAGTACTCACATTTATATCTTAGATGTTGTAAATAGATCTTGAGCACTGCTCTCATCTGTAGAATGTAAAGGCATTTATACGTAATTAATGAAAGTAGGTAGATTTGAATTCATAGATTAGACAGTTTAGAGAGTAGGAGGGGAAATGGATATAGACACCCTCACCCTTGTATCATTGTAACATTATCATCATTGAGAGCTGAAGCAGAGAACTGTAGAGAAGAACCCATGTACAGGAGCACTTGAGTTAATATATGAAGCTTTGACTAAATTTTCATAGTGTTATGATGCTTACTGTTTACATTTGCTGAATGGTATGATTACAGTTGTTTTATTCTCTCTGTTTATGCATTTGTTTCAATGTTTTATTGAATTTGTGATTTCATGTTAAGTATATGAAGTCTGAGAGAGGAGAATAATAAGTTTCAATTGTTTCTCATCCTAAGAGTTCCTGCAAGGAGTGCAGTGAAACGTTCACAAGGTGTGCGTTGACAAGAGTTTGAGTTTTATCTCAGAAAGATCAGGAGAGATACCATTGTTCTCATACCAGTAGAAGTGCAGGTGAAGTACAGAGCCGTGAAAGGTGTGCACAGGCTAGTTGAAACCTTAAAATTTATCAACTAAGGTGAATATGGAAGGACTGTTATTGCAAGAAGTGCACAGAGTCGAAGACTCAAATAACCAGAGGTTATTTGAAAGATTGTCGCAAGGAGTGCGAGCAAGATTCCTTTTGGGGACTTGAGTTTGCAAGTGAAATCTCAGGAGGAATAGTACCTTTGAAGTGTTCAAAGGGAGAGGAAAGTTGAAAGCATCTCATAAAAGACAATTTCAGGAGGGAGAACACCGATTCGTCTCACAGAAGTCATTGAGGAGTGAATCAGATGGTCAGAATTCTTCAAGGAGAACTCGCGAAATCGCGAGGACCGTAGGATCTAGAGGAGCTGCAAGGTGGTTAGGAGTTGGATGAATCTGCCACCCTGACATCAAGAATCAACGTGGACCATTGATCGTGGTCTGTCTAAGCCGTCAAATCATTTCGGGAATTCGAGACTCGTAAGTTGGGAGTGCAGGTCAAAAACCTTGGTCACTCAAACTCCCGGTTCATGAAAATGATAATAAAGTGTGAAATTTTGGTATTTTGGGGTTCGACATACCAAGAATATTGATGAAAAGGAGTCGGGGCGCTTAGCATTGAAAATCCTGAAGTCGCGAAATGCGACGTGCCTTGGGGTGAATTTTGGGATTTCAGAATTTTGGCACTTCGGGTATCGAGAAGTAGAAGAGGCAATGATCTTTGGAATAGAGAGTTTCAAACTCCTGGTTCACGAAAATCTGAAAGATCCAGAGTCATCGAATCGTGGAGAATCTCAGTCGTATATCACGTTGGAGGTGAGGTTTCGGGAATTCGGAGACCAGAGTTTTGGGAGGTGAGGAACCTTTCTGCTGTGGATCTCGCAAGTCGTGAAATCCCGAAGATTGAAAGGAAAAATTCCCTAAACATTGAAGGATGACAGCCATGGGCCCAATCGGGTTTCGGGGTTCCGGGAGTCAAGAAACAGAGTTGCATGTCAACGCAACTCCCGAAATCACAAAAAGGAGAAAGACGAAAGGTGGGTCCTAAGAATTAATTGAAGGATACATGCGACAAAATTCAAGGGAGCGGTCAAGCTTCGGGGAAAATCCCAAAAGACCTTCGATCTTGCCAAAAGGGGAAATTTCAGAAACCGAAAAATCATAAGGGAAGATGAACGAGTGTTGGTTGATCACTCAATTTCCAAAAAATTGAAATAAGTGGCAACAAGAGGTGTGTGTTTGGCACATTGAAGAAGTCAATCCTCGTTGACGTTTCGGGTTTCAGAGGTTGAAGAGATAAGGGGCTCGACAACAGGATTCGTAAAATCGCGAAATCCAAAATCCCGAAAGGAAAAGAAAAGCCCCAATCCTATTTGTTGGTCAGTTGTGGAATACACCTTGTGTGTGTGGTATTCCCTATGGGGAAATCAAAGAGTCAATCAGACTCAGGGAAAGATTTGGAGCGATCCTGCGCAGATCTTGGCTCGAGGGTTGGGGGTCTACACCATTTGGTATCAGAGCTTAGAACAAGTTCTTTTCTTTCTGTAGTAGAGAGAACAGGGGAACATTTTACAGCCATGCCGCCGAGAAGAAGAGACAGGACAATTCCAATGCCTGATCCAGCAAGAGAAAGAGAAATGCACGAGTTACGTGCCGGGCTTGATGCCATGGAAATAACACAAAGGCACACAATTGACGTTGGGGATATCAGTGAGGCCAAAAGTGAAAATGAAGCTGGAAACGAAGGATAAGAAGTTGCAGTTGAAGATGCTACGGATGAACACCTATTCAGGGTTGTTGCAAGGATAGGTGTCAGAGTGAAAATGGACATTCCAGTGTATGAAGGAAACCTAGATGTTGAAGAGCTTCTAGACTATATTAGAGCTCTAGATAAGTACTTCGACTATGAGAATGTCGAGGAAAACAAGAAGGTCAAACATGTCGTTACTAGACTTAAAGGGCATGCAACACTTTAGTGGGATGAACTGCAGGCTGACAAATGTTGCAAGGGCAAGCAGAAAATCAAAATCTAGGATAGAATGGTTGCAAAGATGAAATCCAAATTTATACCCAAGGATTATCAAATCACTCTGTTTCAGAGGATGCAAAATTTGAGATAGAAGATGATGTCAGTGAAAGAATACACTGAAGAGTTCTACAAGATAAACATCAGAGCAGGTCATCGGGAAAGCGATGATGAAAAAGTTGCCAGATACATGAATGGTCTATGGTATGGCATTCAATATGAGATGAGCATGATGACCATTTGGACTGTGGAATATTCTTATCAGATAGCTCTGAAGGCTGAAGAGAAGCTGAGTCGGAAACAAGGTCAAAGAGGTCGAGGTAGAAGTCAAGCCAGAGGCAAAACAATTGCCCAAGACAGTACTCAGAAATCTAAAGAAGAGGGGAAGAAACCTCAAACTCAACATGAGAGAGGAGGAAGCTCACAGAGAGGGAAGTATGTTGATAGAAATACTTTTCCTCGAGCTAGAGGAAGAGGAAGAGGCAAAGGCGGTGAATTAAAATGCTTTGTCTATGGAAAGATCGGACATAAATCCTATGAGTGCCTAGATAAGAAGAAAGATGGTGGTGAAACTCACATTGCCAAAGATCAAGGACATAATTTTGAGGTAGAAGACACTGAGGGCGGAAGATCTTTGATGATGAGGAAAGTTATCTTGAAGACAGAGAAAGAGGCAGAGAACCCAACCCAAAGAAACAATTTGTTTCAGACTGCTTGCAAAACCAAAGATAGGGTATGCAAGGTCATAGTGGATAGCGGTAGCAAAGACAATTTCATATCTACAGAGATGGTAGAAAAGATGTAGTTGGAGACTATTGTATATCCAAGCCCATACAGAGTTTCATGGCTACAAAAAGGACATCAGGTAAATGTCACTAAACAGTGTTTAGTTGAATTTAAAATAGGAGGATACAAAGATGAAATATTATGTGATGTCATTCCCATGGATGTTTGTCATCTATTGTTGGGTAGACCGTGGAAATATGACAGGAACGTGATTCATGATGGAAGAAAGAACACATATGCCTTGGATATGAATGGGAGGATGCACATGTTGCTGCCGATTAAAAACCAAGAGGTGAAAACAGATATGAGCAACACTGTGCTTCTCATGAGTGGGAAGGAACTTCTTAAGGAGGTTAATAAGAAGGAAGACACACAATTTATTGTGGTCAAGAAGCCCAAAATTGTTTTCCTAGTACAAGAATAGATGATTTACTAGAAGAAATCCAGTAATTGCTGGGAGAATTTGTTGATATAGTAGTGGACGAACTACCTTGTTCATTACCACCTATCAGGAGTATAATCCATCATATCGATATTATACTTGGAGCTAGTTTACCAAACAAAGTTGTGTACAGGTTGACGCCGCAGAAAAAAGAAGAAGTTAAGAGACAGGTCCAGGACTTAATGGACAAAGGATTGATTCGAGAAAGCCTGAGTCCATGCACTATTCCAACAGTGCTCAGTCGAAAGAAAGATGGAGGATGGAGAATGTGTACAGACTCAAGGGCGATCAATAAGATTACCATCATATACAGATTTCCATTACCAAGGATGGATGACTTGATGGATTGCTTGAGTGGATCAAAGTTTTTTTCAAAGATTGATTTGAAAAGCAGGTATCATCAAATTTGGATGAGAGAAGGTGATGAATGGAAGACAACATTCAAGATGAATAAAGGGTTGTATGAATGGCTTGTCATGCCATTTGGCTTAACGAATGCACCCAATATTTTCATGAGGTTTATGAACGAAGTCCTGAAGGATTTCATTGGGAAATTCATCATCGTATATCTTGATGATATATTAATATTTAGCAAAATAAGAGTAGAACACTTGAAGCATTTAGCTGCAGTAATGAGAAGATTACAGCAAGAGAAATTGCAGATAAATATGAGGAAATTGCCATTTATGAGGACATAACTCATTTATTTGGGTTTTGTTATCTCTGCAAATGAGTTGAAGATGGATCCAGAAAAGGTAGATGCAATTAAGAATTAGCCATCATCGAAGACTATGTTTGAAGTTCGAAGCTTCCATGGTTTGACAAGTTTCTACAAGAAATTCATTCAAAATTTTAGTGGAATTATCACACCAATGATGGATATGGTGAAGAAAAGACACAAGTCTTTTCACTGGACATAAGAAGCAGAGAAGAGTTTCAACCTACTGAAGAAGAAGATCATAGAGCAACCAATTCTGGTTTTGTCGGATTTCAACAAGACATTCTAGGTCAGGTGTGATGCGAGTGGATTTGCAATTGGAGTAGTCTTGAGCCAAGACGACAGGCTGATCACATACTTTAGTGAAAAACTAAATGAAGCAAAGATTAAGTACTCAACATATGATAAATAATTCTATGCAGTCATACAAGCACTGAAGAAATGGAGACATTATTTGGTTCCTAAAAAGTTTGTTTTGTATAGTGATAATCATGTTTTACAATTCGTGACTCGACAGGAGAAGTTAAACCAAAAACATGTTAAATGGGTTGAATTCATGCAGAATTTTACTTTTGTGATTAAGCATATTTCTGGAACTGCTAACAAAGTTGTTGATTCTTTGAGCAGGAAATGTTTGCTTATGCAGGAATTCAGAGTCAAGACTTTAGGTTTTGATAACCTCAAAGAAATGTATAGGGATGACCCAGATTTTAAGGAGGCATATGAGGCATCTGAGAATCCAGTTCTCAGGGATAGAAGCCAATGGACCGAGTATATGATCCAGGATGGGTTATTATTCCGGGGCAATCATCTATGTATTCCAAAATGCTCCATGAGGGAGAACATGTTGAAGGAAAAACACAGTGGAGGATTGGTCGGACACCTCAGTCATGATAAGATGTTCTCAAAGTTGAATGGCTCATATTTTTGGCTAGGGATGAGGACAGATGTTAAGAATTTTTGGACAGATGCAGGATTTGTCAGCACACAAAAGGGAAAAGGTAGAACACAGGGTTATATCAACCATTACCCATACCAGAAAGGCCGTGGGATGTAGTGAGCATGGATTTTATATTGGGACTGCCAAGAACACAAAGAGGATGTGATTCAATCTTTGTGGTAGTTGACAGATTTTAAAAAATGGCACATTTCATACCATGCTAGAAAACTAGTGACACAACTCATATTGCGAACCTGTTTTTTAAGGAAGTCGTCTGACTTCACGACTTGCCAAGGAGTATCATTTCTGATCGGGATACCTAGTTCATAGGACATTTCTAGAGGACCTTATGGAAAAAGCTGGGCACAAGTTTTTCTTTTAGCTTAGCATATCATCCTCAAATGGATGGGCAGACATAAGTCGTGAACAAAAGATTGGGAGATTTGTTGAGGAGCTTAGTGACTGAACACCATAGTCAATGGGATCACATTCTGCCACAGGCGGAATTTGCTTATAATGATTCGCTTAACAGAAGTACAGGGAAGATTCCATTCTAGATTGTATATGAAATGCAGCCAAGGGGAGTTTCTGAATTGAAAGATTCAAAACAAGATGAATTCAGGAGTGCTAGTGCAGAAGACTTTGTAGAAGGAATGAAGGAGCTTCACAACCAAGTCAAGGAGCAATTGTAGAGTTCAAGTCAAGAATACAAGTGGAGAGCAGATAAACATAGGCGAGAACTTCAATTTGAAGTTGGTGATCTGATTCTTGCACATATGAGGAAGGAAAGGTTCCCAAGGGGAACATATAACAAATTGAATATGAAAAAGATTGGACCGTGCAAGGTCATAAGGAAATTTGGGGCAAATGCATTTGAGATTGAATTACCCAATGGGATCGGAATATCACTGATATTCAATGTTGCGGATTTGTACCCTTACAGAGCTGAAGAAGTAGGAGCAGAGAAGGAACATAAAGAGATTCAATGGACAAAAAAAATGGCTGTAGCTGAAAAGCCACAGATGGAAAGCATAATTGACAAGAGGATTAGCAAAAAGACTAGGAGAAAAGAGTATTTTGAATACTTGGTCAAATGGAAGGGACATCCAATTGAAGATGCTAGTTGGGAGGATGAAGCAGTGATTCATAAGCATGGACGGACCGTGCAAGATCTCATGAAAATTTTCAAGCGGGGGAGTATGATGCAGGAGCATCGTAAGCAGTCATCCAAGCAAGCAACATAAAAGGTGGAAGATAGTTGGAAAAGAACCAGCGCACGTTTTTGAAATGTTTTGAAAAATTAATGAAGTAGATATTAATGTGATAGCTTGGGGCCTACTTACATTTATATATTAGATGTTGTAAACAGATCTTGAGCACTGCTCTCATCTATAGAATGTAAAGGCATTTATACGTAATTAATGAAAGTAGGTAGATTTGAATTCATAGATTAGACAGTTTAGAGAGTAGGAGGGAAAACAGATATAGACACCCTCACCCTTGTATCATTGTAAGATTATCATCATTGAGAGATGAAGCAGAGATTTGTAGAGAAGAACCCATGTACAAGAGCACTTGAGTTAATATATGAAGCTTTGACTCAATTTTCATGGTGTTATGATGTTTACTATTTACATTTGTTGAATGGTATGCTTACAGTTGTTTTATTCTCTCTGTTTATGCATTTGTTTCAATGCTGTGTTGAATGTGTGATTTCATGTTAAGTATATGAAGTCTAAGTGAGGAGAAGAATGAGTTTCAATTGTTTCTCATCTTGAGAGTTTCTGCAAGGAGTGCAGTGAAATGTCCGCAAGGTGTGCGTTGACAAGAGTCTGAGTTTTATCTCATAAATCTCAGGAGAGATACCGTTGTTCTCATACCAGCAAAAGTGCAGGTGAAGTATAGAGTTGTGCAAGGTGTGCACAAGCTAGTTGAAACCTTAAAAGTTATCAACTAAGGTGAAGGTGGAAGGACTACTATTGCAAGGAGTGCACAGAGTCGAAGACTCAAATAACCATAGGTTATTTGAAAGATTGTCGCAAGGAGTGCGAGCAAGATTCCTTTTGGGGACTTGAGTTTGCAAGTGAAAGCTTAGGAGGAATAGTTCCTTTGAAGTGTTCAAAGGGAGACGAAAGTCGAAATCATCTCATAAAAGACAAGTTCAGGAGGGAGAACACCGATTTGTCTCGTAGAAGTCATTGAGGAGTGAATCGGATGGTCAGAATTCTCCGAGGAGAACTCACGGAATCACGGGGACCATAGGATCCAGAGGATCTGCAAGGTGGTTAGGACTTGGATGAATCTGCCACCTTGACATCAAGAATCAACATGGACCGTTGATCATGGTCTGTCTGAGCCATCAAATCATTTCAGAAATTCAGGACCCATAAGTTGGGAGTGCAGGTCAAAACCCTTGGTCACTCAAACTCCCGGTTCGTGAAAAGGATAATCAATTGTGAAATTTCGGTATTTCAGGGTTCGGCATACTAGGAGTCTTGATGATAAGGAGCTGGGGAACTTAGCATTGAAAATCCCAAAGTCGCGAAATGCGACGTGCCTTGGGGTGAATTTCGAGATTTCGGCATTTCGGCACTTCGGGTGTCAGGAAGTAGAAGAGGCAGCGATCTTTGGAATCGAGAGTTTCAAACTCCCAGTTTGCGAAAAGACGAAAGATCCAGAGTCATCAGATCATGGAGAATCTCAACCGTAGATCACGTTGGAGGCGAGGTTTCGGGAATTCAGAGACCGAAGTTTTGGGAGGTGAGGAACCTTTCTATTGTAGATCTCGCAAGTCGCAAAATCCCGAAGAGTGAAAGGAAAAATTCCCAAAACATTAAAGGACAATAGTCGTGGGCCCAATCAGGTTTCAGGGTTCCGGGAGTCAAGAGACAGAGTTGCATGTCAACGCAACTCCCGAAATCACGAAAAGGAAAAAGCTAAAAGGTGGGTCCTAAGGTTTAATCGAAGGATACGTGCGACATAAGTCAAGGGAGTGGTCAAGCTTCGGGGAAAATCCCGAAAGACCTTCGATCTCGCCAAAAGGGGAAATTTCAGAAACCGGAAAATCATAAGGGAAGACGAACGAGTGTTGGTCGATCACTCAAGTTCTGAAAAGCTGAAATAAGTGGCAACACGAGGCATTTGTTCGGTGCATTGAAGGAGTCCACCCTCATTGACGTTTTGGGTTTCATAGGTTGAAGAGACAAGGGGCTCGACAACAGGATTCGTGAAATTGCGAAATTGGAAATCCTGAATTGAAAAGAAAAGCCCCGATCATATTTGTTGGTCAGTTGTGGAATACACCTTGTGTGTGTGGTATTCCCTATGGGGAAATCAAAATTCAATCTGACTCAAGGAAATATTTGGAACGATCATGCGCGGATCTTGGCCCGAGGGTCGGGGGTCTGCATCAAGAAGCAATTAGAGATTAATAAAATTGAAAAAACCACATGCTCTTCTTATTTAGGAAACAAAATTAAGTGAAGAAAAAGTCACTTCTATAGGGAAAAAGTTATGGGAAAACAACAATAATGTTGCAATTAGATCAAGAGGGACTTCTGGGAGAATCCTCTCTCTTTGGGATCCTACCCAATTATAATTTTTGTTCTCTTTTTACTCACAAAATTGGATTCTTAACAAATTTAAGCATATTGAATCAGGGCACATTTTCCATCTTATCAATGTTTAATCTCCAGTTAGATATCCAAAGAAAGATGGGTTTTGGAACTCCTTACAAACTTTTAAAGAGGAATATAGTTTAGATAACTACATCATAGGTGGAGATTTCAACACAACGCTTTCAAAGGAGGAGAAGAAAGGAGGTAACATAGTTCAAGAGATCCAATGGGGAAAATGATAGATATCATAAATGATTGGGATCTCAATGATATCAAGCCATTTAGTGGAAAATACATATGAGCAATAAAATATTAGGGGAGAGGAGAATCATGTTGCAGCCAGATTGGACTTTTTTTCTAATACACAACCATTTCTTTCTTCAATATCTCCTTTTTTCTTCCAAAATAATTCCATTTGCAATATTTGATCACAAGCCAATATCACTCTTATTTGAAATTCCTGAAAACTTTAGTCCACTTCCTTTTAAATTCAATCCAATTTGGATTAAAAATGAAGAAGTTTTTAAAATACTTGAGGATTCCCAGAAGGTCCCCATTAATCGAGCTCATAAAACAATGGATTGCGAACAAGTTGTAGAACACCCTGATTGTCACAGTACAAGACCGTTGGTTGCTCCTGTGGTACTCCCAAGCCTATAAGTATACGATGCAGCCATATCACTTCGCAAACAACTCCTCTCCATGCATGATATTTTTCTTCAATGGAAGATAGGGACATACGATTTTGCTTCTTTCTCCCCCATGAGATACAACCAGATCCAAAAACGAACACAAATCCATATGTGGATTTCCTGTCATCAATTGAACCCCCATGATTTGTGTTTGTTTATCCAGTTAAGCGAAAACCATTATTTTTTTTCGTATTCAAGGACATATTCTAAAGTACCATAAATATACCTTAATACTCACTTTTCTACTTTCCAAATACATCTCTTTGGCTCCTGCATGAATCGTGAAATATAGCTAACGACATAACTGATATCGAGCCTTGTATATGTTAGATAAATAAGAATATTTATCAACTGACGATAGAGAGTGGAATTTACCTGTGGTGATGGATCGAAACGAGAAAAAGGAAGTCTTGTCTCCATGGGTGTTGAAATAGACTTACAGTCCATCATCCGAAATTTTTCGAGCATGGCCTTGGCATACTTTATTTGAGACATAAAAATGTAATTTCCCTTTTTCCACATCTCCAAACCAAGACAATAATGTAGTAGCCCAAGATCTTTAATGTCAAATGAACACTTGAGATCATTCTTTGTGACATCGAACTACCAATGATGACAAGATCGCCAACATACACAACTATAATTACAATTTCTCCCCCTTGCTTTTTGAGATAGAGTTTTGGATCATATGGACTCCTTTGAAATCTATGTTGTACAAGATTCTCATCAATTTTGATGTACTAGGCTCGAGGAGCCTTCTTGAGGTCATACAAGGACTTGATAAGTCTACATACCTTTTTCTCTTGACCAGGTGTTAAGCCCTAATATTGGCTCATTACCCCTTAATTTGGGAATATTACATTAGTAATGTTATTTTATTTATGTCGTCTTTATTTTATTAGTTGTAATTATACCTCCTGGTCTTCTATATATATCAAAGAGACATTTCATTTGGAATCATTTTGTACTTGAACATTTATGTGGGGTAAAAGAAGGTTGCCCCCTCGAAGAGGCTTATTATCTGAAATTATCTATTTTTTAAGGCGTTGAGTACTTATTCTGAGGTTTTTCTATGCTATATTGATATTTGGTTCTTAAAATATGGTATTAGAGTTCAAGGTCTTGGGGTTTCACTGCTACATCTGAGACACCTTGGCATTTTCGCTATAAATTTTTTTCTACTACGTTTCAAAAGAAACGGCTTGGAGGATATTTAGTAGACGGATCAAGGTAAGTGGGGTTACAAATTAAGCTCCTTATGCATTATAATTTCGGATATAAATCCTGTGCAAGATAGGGTTATGGAATCATCCTCAACTGAGTCATTGCGAAATTTTCGCTATAATTTTTTTTTTGTAACATTTCAGACCCTGAAATCTGGAGGCTATTCACCGAAATTAGTAAGGTATCTTAGGTAAAACGTTTAGCTTCTGGGTCATCTTACATTTGTAGATACACCCTGTGGAAGATAGAGTATCTGACTAGTCCTATTGACCATTCACAAGAAGTTATTCCAGGTAAAACAATCATAACTTCTTCCTAGAGTATCCAAATTGAGTGGGACTAGTTTCATTGGATAGTGGACGGTCTTTAGTATTTCTAGTACGAGTTTCAGAATTTTATATCAATTATTTTGTGTGGGGCACGCTATACAAGTGAGATCTTCTGGAAAGGCCAAAAATCAGCAAGTTGTGGGAAAGTTACCGTAAATTCCACTTGACACATCCAATTTTGATCAGACCTGTGGCATTGCAGAGATGAAATATCATAGAACTACATAAAATAAATTTTCATACCCAGAAGGGACAAAATTTGGGAGATACAATAGAAGAAAGATTGTCTAGCAAAACCACCTCAAAATCAAGGTTCAAAAGTGATACTAAACCAACATGCCACCCAAAAAGGGAACTTCTACACCAAATAAGCCTCCAGACAATCCTACTTGGAATCTTGATGAAGGTGAAGAAATGCGTAGGGACATAAATGATTTACAAAAGAAGATAGTAACAAAAAATAAACTACAAGAGATGGAAGCTAAGTTGGAAGCAAATATGGATGGTTTAAAAGAGGAGATCATGGAAGTATTGAAAACTTTTGTAACAGAGAAGACACCTGAAAGTGAAAATGCATCCCATGAAATTGATGATGAGGATACAAGGAAGGTGAATCAAGAATGGTGAAACTCCAACTTTGGGTTGAAGACCAACCACGTTCCTAAGATCAATATGAGGAAGTTTGATGGCAAGGACCCATTCACATGGATACTTCAGATGGAGCAATTCTTTGATCTACATAAAAGGTACGAATTGCTTCTTTATATTTAGAACCCAATCAATTTGTATGGTATCGATGGCTTTGTTCTCGCAAATCACTTGTCACTTGGACAATTTTCATGGAAGAAATAATAGCACACTATGAGGATACAAGGAGCAATACCTTCTTTAGCCAATTGATAAATCTCAAGCAAAAGGGTTCAGTTACCGAG
>ML777189.1:440026-458600 GCA_009831015.1 Picea engelmannii
GTAAGCTGCATTTCATAAGCTATTCACCCCTCTCTTGAGTGAATAATCTTGGAGTTCTTTCACCCACATTTCATCTTTCTTTGTAAGGAGAGCAATCAGTTGAGGGCCTCAAGAGCCTTCCATTGGAGAGGGAAGGGACCCAAATCCTCTTTCTCCATTGTGTATCTTTGGATTTCAACAATCAGACCAGCTTATACATTGGTGATATTGGGCCATGTTCATTTGTTTTTATTTTTGTTCTATGCTCATAGTTTTATTTAGTTTTTGTTTAATTCTTGTTAATAGTTTTGTTGTTTTCTTTCTAACATTTTACCATACAGCTGTCATGACTAGCAGAGCCCAACTAGGCATGTAAGAACTCACTTTTTTCTCATCAAACGATGAAAAGAGTGCAAACAGTCCCAAAGACCAAAAATAAGGATGAAGTATTATTGAGTGCCACATGTTCAGGGGGAGCAGCCCCAAAGAAGAGAGTTACCTTTTGCCATTAAAATCAGGGGGAGAATCCATACCCTTTTCCATTGATGTCAAAGGGGGAGAGAAATTGGGATCATGATGATAAGGGGAGCATGAATGTTTCCATTGATGTCAAGGGGGGAGATTGTTGGAAGATTGGTTGCTATCCTTGATGTCAACCATAGTCATGGGTTTTGGACCGCAGGATTGATTAAGGTATTTGGACAAGAAGGACAATGCACATGAAGATAAAACACCCATGGATGGATAGTATACATCATTTTGTTTCCATTGGTATGTGGCACATCACGTTTATCCTCATGGTTGAGGAGAAATGAGTTTTTGAAGATGACAAAATGAATTGAAGAAGGAAGTACATGTAGGCCTTGAAGATAATTAAAGAAAAGAATTACAAAATAAGAAAGTGTCAGGTTGGCCATAATGTTAAAAGGAAGTGACATAAATGGTATAAATACATATCATTATACATTCATTTGATACAAAAGTCGAATTTTAGAGAAAATCAGAAGTAAAGAAGGTCGGATTTCAAGGGAGGATGAAGTCTTTTGGTGATGTGTTCTAAGGTATGTTATTTACAGATCATCTTACCATTTTCGCTATAACTTTTTTTACAGAATGATTCAGATGGTGAAATTGCTATGGAATTGAGAAGACATATCAAGGTACCTATGGTAAAAGTTCCATCTCTTGATTCGCTATAATTATGGAGATACACATTGTGCAAGATAGGGATTTTGACCAATCCTGAAGCTAGTCAATAAACAGGTGTTCCGGGTAAACCAGTCATAACTTATTCATAGAGAATCCAACTCAAGTGGGAAAAATTTCATTGGAAATAGTATGGAATTTGGTTTCTGTTGTGCAAGTTTCATAATCCAATGTTAAATATTGAGTTCAGGGCATGTTGTACAAGTTCGGTCTCCTCAATAAACCATAATTGAAAAAAGTATACCATTCTTTCTATAACTTGTTTTTGGGGAGGATTCAAGCAGTGAAACTTGGAGGAGTTTCAGAGAATACATTGAGTAATATTATCTATAGGATCAAAGTATTCCAATAATTGAAGAATTTCATAAATTGAAGAAGACTCAGGAAGCATTATCAGGTTTTATGTGATGGTTGGTTTATGGTGATGATTTAATGTAAAGTTTTATTATCTCTCATTTATTCTTGGGTGGAAGGAAGGGGAAAGTATGGAGAGTTCAAACCTCTCTTGATATTGGATGATTGCATCTTCCTCTTAGATTTTTATCCCTCCCTTTACATTTGGAAGTTGTAGCTACCTTTGGAATTCATTACTTCCCTTGAACAATAACTATTGATTATTTCTCATATATTGTGCATGGTGTATTGGTGTAACTCTTATACTATTGTTCATTTCTCATTGGATATAATAGAATGGTTTAAGTATAAGTTGAAAAATGTTTTTAAATTGTACTTGATACCGATTCACCCCCCTCTCAGTATCAACAAGTTTCTCCAAATTCCACGTACTAGATGATATTCAGAGGAGGAATTTTATCACTAGTATGTGCATCATAAACATACTCCTCATAAGGTGGATTATTTTCTTCAACAATATTACCTTGTTGTGGATGTTTGGAAGAATTTTTTGTCCAAATTTGAGTAGGATTCTTGTTGTTGGATGAGCTATTGGTAAATGAATTATACCAACAATCCTTTAGTTCATGACCTTTTTCCCCATAGATGATACATATATTTTGTTATTTCTGTTGTGTTTCTTTTGTAGAAGGATGATATGAAGTCTTCATGATTTCTTCCCTTTCTGATGAAATTCTAATGCATAATATTCTCTATTTCATCTTCTCCATTTATATATTCTTCTTGCTACAAGATGTTAACCAACTCCTCAAAAATCGTCTTTTGTTTGGTGACATTTAGTGTTGTCACAAAAATATGATAACTAGATGGAAGTTCTTGTAGGAAAATAGGCACTATAGAAGTGTCCACATTTTATCCTAGTGCTTGTAGTGAGGCTCATAGTTCAAAAACCCATTAAAGAAAATTTTTGATCTTCTCACTGGTCTTCAACTTTAGAGAATGTAATTGACTTTGCAGATGCAAAATTTCATTTTGTTTCTTTACCTCATAAAAACCTTTGACTTTGTCCTAGACATATTTTGTAGTGGTTGCATCGTGAATATGAGCTTGGACATAATCCAACACCCCAAACATTATAATCAACATGAATTTCTTATTAGCTTTTTCAAACTTTGACTATTGATCAACATTAGTTGCGTGCCTAGTAATTCTGCGATCCACAACTCCCAATACATATTCAAAATCAATATGAGTTTTCATATTTGTTTTCCAAGATGAGTAATTGTTGCCACAAAGAAGTTTTGAGTTAGTAAAAACAATTTTTGAGCACTTTCAACCATAATGAATTCAAAATATTAATAAAATACTAGAGTTTTTGGTATCTACCAGGCTTGTGCTACAACACAAGAGTAACGCATGGATAGAAGAGAGAATCCACAAAGTGCATAACATCTATTGGATATTATTTCTTCTCGGATACCAAATGATAACATAACTATGCACCAAGCGGAATAATTCACTTTATTCATTAGATCGGATGTTGATTTATACAATAACATTTGCTTAACTTAGTTTCTATAAACCAGGATCCCAAACTAACCTAATATTGAAATAGAATGATCTACGTGTGAGGTTTTTATAAATCAACACACTTACAATAGAATTAATGTATAAACTATGATTTGGTTAGTTTTAGTAGCAATCATTACCAGGATAATATCAAATAATTAGGGTGTATTTATTCAAAAGAGATAGATTGTTGACAACATTTTTTTCGAGTAAGAAAAAATTCATATTCCATATAGTATAAATATACATATTCTCGTCCATTAAAGGACTGATAAAAAACATTCACTTTACATTCATGCTCATCCTTTTCACATAAATATCTTATCAAAAATATTCATTTCTTATACATATAGTTCTATACCAGACTATAACATTATATCATCTCCATACTTTTCACCAATACAAATCAAAGTAAAAAGGACATGTCCCCAAGGGACTGGCCATCATACAACTCCTTAAAATTGAAAGCTCCATCTTGAAGTTCTATCTGTCCTTTTGATAGCTTGTTGGCTGATGCATTTAACTCCTTGTAGATATGGTTGCATGAAAACCATTCCAGATCTGAGAGAAAATATTGGATCTAATCCTTAAGAGCATTAAGTCCCACCACTTGTAAGCCTCATTTTCCTTTGACCCTTTCGACTACAACCTTTGAGTACCCTACAAGTTTCAATTTCCTCATATTAAGAGATTTCACCATAAAAAGAAGCACCCATAATGTTGATAACTTTATTATAGTATTTGAACCATGCCCATGAGCATAACGGATATTTTAAATATGATTTACATAAATGAATAAAATTGGATTTGCTCCACATTGAGTTTGATGACCTTGGCTCACCCCATGTAACATCCCCACTATAATCCCTAGTTTAATTAATGATTATGTAGATATAATGTGTGACTATGTCCATAGTGATGTAACATTCAAATTGTATTTCCTTGTTTTATTAATAAAATGCGATGTCATATGCTAAGGGGACATGGACACGAGATGGGGATTGAATTAATCCACAAGAGAGGGGTGTGTTATAATATGAATGAATGTGCTCGTTTTACCATTGACAATATCACTATTGTTACCCAACCATAGGCCAAAGCCACCCTACGAGCACCTTGACCTTGAAAGAGAGAAGAATCCTGGTAGAAATTCAATAGCCAAGGAAGGCTAATGCACCAAGCAAGAAGTAACCAAAACTAATCAGAGAGTCCCACCCAAAACTGGCACAACACCTTCCCCAGGACTTGCGCACAAGACTTCTAGACTGCAGTGCGTAGAACTAGATTTCTGTAATTCTGAGAAGTGTGTCAAATGAGAGACTGGCACCCTGTATTTATAGTATTCCTGACAGACTTGTCTAGGCCGACTTCTCTCTCTAGGTACTAATTAATTCATATTAATTATCTTTCTTCAGCCAACATCTCATCTAGGGTTACTTTCATTTCTTTTCTTTCTTCCGGAACGTTTTGATCTTGTCAAAGGTCACAATAGAGGTTCATACCTTCCAAAGCTACAATAATATCAAAACTCCCTCCTAGCTAGGGAGGTATAAATGATAATGGTCTTGAGCACAAATAGACCATTCAACATGTAGTATCACGAGCACCATCATTATTATCCAACTAGATAATCTCCATGACAACTGGTACAATATCAATTGATAGAAAACAAATGTGTCTATCCATGGTAGTACGCTACTACTCAAACCATGACACATAGTCACAAACAGTGGGCCATATCCACCAAAATAACATATCTTTACTATCTAGAGACAAGCAGTCTCCATAAAAATCATCTGATATCAATCTGCATAGAAAATATTGTTAAAATAAACTGAATCATTTGGGACAATATTTCACTCACATCTGTGAGATCTGAAATAATATCTGCCCTCAGAGTGGAACATCAATGATGGGCTATCTGGCTTAATCTTCTCAAACAAGGAAGAATGATTTTTCTGATTTCTGAGCCTAGACCATTCCTCACCCTGGCCATTCCTCCAACACTAAACAAAGTGTAACCTGGAGAGAATGAATCTTCCCTAAGGAATGCTTGTCCTTGATTGTTGAGCCTAGACCATTCCCCACCCTGGGCCATTCCTCTGGCACTAAACAAAGTGCAAACTGGAGAGAATGAATCCACCCTAAGGAATGGTTGTCTGAACCATTTCCCTTGTTAACAACAAGAGGAAAAGACTGTCCTATACCAACCTCCAAGACAAACCATTCCTCATGTTAACCACAATGAGAAATCATTGTCTGGCGAGGCGGGCCAGTCTTCTCGAGTAACCCTCAAGAAGAGAGATTACTCTATACCCCTCCCCATGGGAAGTCGTTGTGTATGGTACATAAACAATCTGGACCATTTTCCGAACTGGAAAATGTCTGTCTGTCAGAAATCTCAATCCACTTTCTGAACATGAAAGAATTTGCCCAAGCTGGACTATTTTTCAATCTTGAAAATGAATGTCCTCAATAGTATGTCAGTGCTCCCTCCCAACCTAGAGAGTCATTTCATCCCTTTTAGCTAAGGGAGTTATTTCCACAATCCCCATCTTCTCTCGAAAATATGAAAACTTTATTCTAGATAGAGGCTTTGTCAAGATGTTTGTTGTCTGCTCATCTGTGGGGATATACTGGATCTTTACCTCTCCTTCCTGGACTTTATCTCGAATAAAGTAGTATTTGATCTCAATATGTTTCGACCTTTCATGAAACACTGAATTTTCTGATAACCTTATACAACTCTGATTATCACAATGTATTATGGTCGAATCTGGAATCTGATCAAATAAATCAGAGATTAACTTCCTTAGCCATATTGCTTTTGTGCATGGTTCACATGATGTGATATATTCTGCTTATGTTGTGCTGAGTGCAATGGACTTATGTTTCCTGTTGCCCCAAGATATCATAGTGGAGCCCAAGCTGAAACACATTCCTAAAGTACTCTTTCTGTCTTCTGCACTTCCTGCCCAATATGAGTCCATGAATCCATGAAGTTGTATATCACTGGATGTGGTATATCTTAAGCCATAGTTTATTGTCCCATGAATATATCATAAGACATGCTTTGCATCTATCCAATTCTCATGTATCGGTTCCACCTGGAACTGGCTTAGTGTATTCATGACAAAGCAAATGTCTGGTCGAGTATTTACCAAATACATCAATGACCCAATTAATTGACGATATAGTGATGGATCTACTGGATCAGAATCTGGATCTTTCACTTTTCTTATATCCGTATTCATAAGAGTGTCCATGGACTTACAATCCATCATTCCAAACTTATGAAGGAAATGTATTGTGTACTTTCCTTGTCCAAGGAATACTTCACGACACTTCTGCCATACTTCTAGTCCCAAGTAATAATGCATGAGACCTATATCTTTCATATCAAATTCAAAAGCTAGTTCTTTCTTGCACTAGATGATGAGAGAATCTTCACCTATTATGAATAGATCATCAACATATAGTAGTAGAATTATAGGTGCATTGTCCATGAATTTGTAGTAAAGGTTTGGATCTTCATGACTCTTGGAGAAACCAAGTCTCGTTAGATAGTTGTCCATTCTGGCATACCAAGACCTTGGATCTTGCTTGAGTCCATATAGGGATTTCTTTAATCTGCAAATGTGAGTGTGTCTGGAATGTACCTCAAAACCTTGAGGTTTTTCAATATATACTTCTTCTTCGATTGCTCCATTGAGGAAATCTTTCTTTACATCCATCTGATGTAAGTTCCATCCCATGGAAGCGATAAGAGATATGATAGATCTAATGGAAGTATATTTAGAAACTGGAGAAAAAGTTTCTTCATAATCTTTTCCCTCCTTCTAGGAGAACCCTCTAGCTATGAATCTTTCTTTATATTTATCCACGCTTCCATCTGCTGCATGTTTGATCTTATATACCCATTTTGAAGTTACCACTGATTTTTCTTTAGGTATAGGTACGAGTTCCCATACATCATTTTTCATAATGGATTGGTGTTCTTTTGTCATAGCTTATTTCCATTGTCCCTTTTGAACTACTTCTTCAAATGTGGTCGATTCTTCATCTAAAAGCTTCGTCATATACGCTGCATAACTTGAGAATGTTTTAGGCTTCTTACTTTCTCTTAATGTTCCTTCTGGAACCTTGATTCTTTCTGCATCTTGTAAGGTAGCTTCAAGCCAAGTTGGTCATTTCTTAGTCTTAGGTATGATATCTGAATCAATGGTTTCACATGGTTTCATAGGATGATCAGGTTGTTCCTTTTCGTCATTTTGGTTTTTTGTGCTTTCTTCAATAGGTTCTTCGATCTCTTCTTCTTATATAGTTTCTTTTATGGATTTCATGAAAGCCATATTTTCATTAAATGTTACGTCTCTTCCGACTTCGATCTTATGTTGTTCTGGAATATAGATTCTATAAGCCTTGAATGAATCGATATATCCCACAAATATCCCCTTCTTTCTTGAGGGTTCTAGTTTATTCCTTTTATCCTTGGGAATTTGAGAGTAAACATGACATCCAAATATTCTTAGGTTTTCCACATTAGGTTTGTTACCTGAGAAGGCTTCTTCTGGATTCATGTCCTTCAATATGCGATGAGGACTTCTGTTTTGCATGTATATTGTTGTCATGGATGCTTCTCCCCATAGGAACATAGATAAACCTTGATCATTTAGTAGTGATTTTACTGTTTCTTCGATGGATCTGTTCTTTCTTTATGCTACACCATTTTGTTGAGGATTATGAGGAACAGTCAGCTCCCTCCTAATCCCTGCCGATTTGCAGAATGCAACGAATTCCTTCGAGGTGTATTCTCCTACATTATCTGTTCTTAATGTATTGATCTTCTTTTTTGTGAGGTTCTCTATTTCTGCTTTGAATTCTTGAAACTTGTTGAATACTTCGTCTTTTGTCTTCAGTAGATATAACCAAGTTTTTCTTGAATAATCATCTATGAATATTATGTAGTAAAGAGATCCTCCTAGGTATTTGACTGGCATTAGACCACAAACATCTGAGTGTATCATATCTAGAATCTTCTTAGATCTGTTGTTGCTTCTTGGGAATGGTTTCTTGATATTCTTCCCAAGAGCACATCCTTTGCAAATTCCTTCATGTGTAGATTGGGATTTTGGTATTACTTCAACCATCCTTTTGAGAAAAGGTAATTCTTGATAATTAATACGAGTGTACCTTCTATGCCAAAGTTCATTGGGATTTACTTCGTCATGTACAATATCTTCTTCATTTTGTTCTAGTAGTCTATATAGGTTTCCTTCATGACTTCCAATAACCCTAGCATTCTCTATGTTGGAATATTTATTCCATGATAACACTTTTCCATCTACAAAATCTATTTTGTTTCCTTTGTCTTCTAGGAAAGATATCGATACAAGATTTTCTTCTAAACCAGGTACATATAAAACATTTCTTAAATGAACATTGTTACATGTTTTCAACTTGACCGTGGCTTGTCCAAATCCTTAGACTGGGTAAGTTCTTTTGTCTCCAAGCTCTACCTTGTATGATGTCTTATTCTCATTTAGATTTGAGAGTTTTGCTTGATCTCCCGTCATGTGCCTAGAAGCTCCATTATCGATTATCCACATGCCATCTTCAATCGTTCCAGTGAGTGTTGAGTAGTGTAGAAGACTGATCTTTTCACTCATTTCTTTTATTGACTGGTAGCTAGTCATGCTTTGATGCAAGACTTCAAATCTGATGTTTTTGTATTATGAGACAGCCAAAAGGTACGCTAAACTAGGGCGCATTTGAATATCTTCTCCTTGAGCGAGATGCTCCATCATAAGGTGCCAGATCTAGGATTTAGGGTTTCTGTAATTGCTCCTGCTAGTAACCCTATAGACAGTGTTTTGGAAGCTTCTCCTGCTAGTAACCCTAGCAACAGTTTCTCAACGAGCTCAATATTCTAATGGCTATGCTTCCTTCTAACGGTTAGACTGAATGAAGCAGGTGTGGGCCCATAACCTTTTAGAATATGAATGAATGTGATTTTTTTACCATTGGCAATATCACTATTGTTACCCAACCATAGGCCAAAGCCACCCTCTGAGCACCTTGACCTTGATAGAGAGAAGAATCTTGGTAGAAATTCAATAGACAAGCAAGGCTAATGCACCAAGCAAGAAGTAACCAAAACTGATCAGAGAGTCCCACCCAAAACTAGCACAACACCTTCCCCGGGACTTGCGCACAAGACTGCTAGACTGTAGTGCGCAAAACTGGCTTTCTGTAATTCTGAGAAGTGTTTCAAATGAGAGACCGACGCCCTGTATTTATAGTATTCCTGGAAGACTTGCCTGGGCCGAATTCTGTCTCTGGGTACTAATTAATTCATATTAATTATCTCTCTTCAACCGACATCTCATCTAGGGTTACTTTCATTTCTTTGCTTTCTTCCAGAACGTTCTAATCTTGTCAAAGGT
Source organism: Picea engelmannii (assembly GCA_009831015.1). NCBI lineage: Eukaryota > Viridiplantae > Streptophyta > Pinopsida > Pinales > Pinaceae > Picea > Picea engelmannii. Next base: position 449,581 of record ML777189.1, read on the forward strand.
CACAATAGAGGTTCATACCTCTCGAAGATACCATAATATCAATAGGGCGTATCTAGGATAATGGCCAAGAGGGGTCCAAGGGGGAATTACCCATGCAAATTAATTCAACCCTTTTTCCTAAATTTTCTATTTTTATATGAACCTTCCAATTTCTGATTGAGTGTTACCAAAGACAATCATTGAATGCATGTAAGAGGCTGGGTGTCAGTGGTCACATCCCAAAGTTATTGGGAACATGGGGGATGAGTACAATCATATTTGGGAAGTGTGTGAGTCAAGTAGGGAAGCCAAATGAGAGAAATTCGTATGGGTTGGGACAACATTTTTAGGAAGTCAATTTTTTGTGCATGTGTAGAAAGTAGAGATAAATAAAGAGAGATTGAAGTTGGTGCATCCATGGAGGGAAAATTTTAGAGCATGATGGAATGTATTTGGCGCTGAAAAATGAAGAACTAGGTTGTCAGGCCTTAAGAGTGAACTCCTAGGCGAGTTGCATTGTAGAAACAAGTGTTTGTTGTTGGATTACTGGTAGTTTTCCTAGCAACAAGTTCCCCAAGTCCCCAAGTGAGAGATTGCTAGATACCTACACCTGAGAGACCCTAATAAATGAATGGGATTCTCAAGGGACAAAGATCAGTGAAGGGATACATTCCTTGGGTTGAGAAGGTCAAGAGGAAGAGAGTTGGTGGAAAATCGAGACAACTATAGGAAGATATTAGTGGGTTGTGAGTTTTTTGAGATGTCAATGGAAAATGAGAGACGACCCTCTTTTATGGATTACTAGCCTTAGCTCGAGGGTGACTTGATGTTGAGATTTTGAATAGTCAGTCTACGGTTAGGTGGAACGTTTGTCCCAAGTAGTTGGTTGCAAAACCATTTTTAAAAGATAAGTGTTTCATCTTGTTGTTGAGTTATTTCATGAGTTTATTTGTTGTCCACAAACTTTGTGTTTTTGGAAATAATGTATATGTTGTTTTGTGAATTATTAAGCTACATTCATATCTGTTTTAGCATGTTGTAGATTCATACAAATAATGGTAGCAATTAGAAATTAAATATGGATCAAATTCATAGTTGCAAGCTACAAGAAATGTGTTAATTGTAAAATAATTATTTAGTTAATTGTAAAATTTCATTTTTATGAGTATTCTGCACCATAATTGTTACACATCAAAATTCCTCACTTCGACAGTGTCACATTTTCATTGTTGCAAGTGTCGTAAGTGTCACACTTTTTTTTGCAAGTGTCGCATTTGATTTTCCTAAGTGCCCCATCTCTAACGACAACATGAAAACACTTGCTAAAACCCCTAAAACATGTTATAAGAAGAAGCCCTGTCATCTGACAGTAGGAACAAGTGTTTTTACTAGGGAATTACTCATATTGGTAACTTTTTGGAAGATCAATGCTCCCCTCCTCATATAGAAGGAATGATATTGCTCTTTGTCCATCTCAGGGGGAATGTTGTAGCGCTTTGTTGCCCATTTTAAGGGAGCGCTGAGTTGGTTGAGGAAATCTTGGAAGAAATCCCACTTTCCTCTAAAGATATATATTGATGGATTGCGTTAGTTTGGCTCGAATCTAAATCTAGGTATGCATCTAAGGAAGATATCACAACTATTGGAGCCATATCCTCAACTAATTCCAAATATACCCAGGTTATTTGAACATTTCAAATATTATAAATGGAGGCATTCCCATGGTGAAAAAGAGGAGAAAATCAACAAATCATTGTTATTTTGATTGTGGATCTTTCGAGTAAGGGTTGGACAAGGAGGAATTGGAGAGGTTGTTGCAACATCATCTGAATATTGTAAGTTTCCTTTTGAATTTAGAATCTAATATACTTGGCCTATTTCCTTCAAGTATGTGGTTTCATGTGCTTTTCTATGTTTAATTTGATTTTCATAGATGAATTTTCTTTTCCTAATCCATTAGAGTAGAAGGAAGTCACTTGTTTCTTGTTGTTCATTTACGGTATTGATTTGTGCCAGAAGTTGCATCAAGATTGTGTATAGGAGAAACTAGGAGAAATGTCGTAAACAAAATGCATCCTACTTTAACTTATCCTATCTTTTTCGATTAGAAAAATGAGTTTATAGGAATGGTAGTGTCCAAATGATTGTTTATGTCTTGGTATAGGGGTGAGTAATCCAAGGGAAAGTTCACATGTCTGCAGGGGAATATTTTCGTAACATAAATTGGAAACTCCATTGGGGAATGAAATTTCAATTTTTTCTTCCCTTGGTTTGTCCGAGACTTTTTCCTATCCTTAGATCCTATATGCTGATTTGATCTGAATTTTTCATCTCTTTTTTCTTTGCTAGTTGTCTCATAGAGCCTCTTACTGAATTTTCTTGAGTTACTAAGTTTTTTGAGATTTTTCTCAAACTTTCCTTAGAACTAGCACTCCCCTGCAGTTCAAGTCAAAGCGTTGTTCCTTGATCAGTGCTCCCACAGAGCCTTCTAGGGAGCATTGCAGCGCTCTAGTTTCTTGGTTATCAGAGCATCAATTTTACATTGTTTGGGAAATTTCAAGGTTTCTTGCTTACTGGGTATAGTCTTTGGATATTCTTCTCTAACTCAGAACTTATTATATTTGATCTTGTCCTTTGTTTCAATGAAACTTGCTTTCATTCATTCTTTTTAGTCTTTATTGAGTTTTTGTTGTCTTTCTTGATTGCAAAATCGACCTTTCTCTCTCAAATTTGGTTCCTTTTTTCCACTCTTCTCGATTATCTGATTGATTAGAGGATTTCACAGGGAATATCATCAATCACGGGTCTATTGATTTCTTTATCTTTGATCCCTTTCTCAATTATTGAATACTAGAAAGTATGACTTTTGATTTCTTAGTGTTTTTCTTTGAGTGGACAGTTTGGTATTTGTTTTTCTTTCGGTCTCTTGTTTACTGCTGAGAGTGTCTTTGTTTGTGTGCTTGTTTTCTTATTACATTTTCAAACAATCATAGTGAACCTTGTTCATTATTAGTGAAAGAATGAAGAATTAGACGAACATCTTAGTTTGCATCCACAATCAAACAAAGAAATATTTATATGCATTGGTTTTGGATATTAAATGTTTTTCTTTATAATTTGGAAATTGCTTGAATTCTTGTTTGGGAACAAAATAGCATAAAAAATTTCATTCTTTGCATTCTTGAGTGCTTGTTAGTGACGAAAGAAAAGAAACTCTTCTCCTTCCCGTAGCTAGAAGTTCATTGAAATGAAAGTTTTCATATCATTATTTTTACCTTATTGTGGAGTTGAGTCTCAAACATCATCAGTTTCACTATCATTCGCCCTTGCGTAACAAACAACCACAAAAATAAACTCTAATTAAAATTGAACTAGAAACTTTTGTTTTTAATATATTTACACCAACAATAGACTAGGACTAGTGCTTTGGAATGGGCTATGAGAATAAATCTCTAAATCATTCAAGAGAAACTTAGAATCTTGTGATAGGGAGAGAAAATCCAACCTTCATATAAGCATAGCTAGGATCCCCCTATCACACAGGGGTGAAACACGAGGTCGCATGTGGGAGAGAAATGAAGATTATCCCTTCGAGGCTTAACCAATCATAGTTGCTCGATTATATATTGGGAGTTCTTCTTGAGAGTCAATTTTTTTCATTTGATCTTGGAGCTTCGTGAATTCCAAGTCTATTTGAGGTCCTCTATAGTTTACCAATCCATTTGTCCTCAGTTCTGTTGAAAAATTTCGAACATGATATCATGCCCATATGTTCGGACCCGATTGTCGACTACACCCACCCAGAGGCTAACTGTGAGTTGGTATATTTAGTGGCCATAATTTGTATGGTCATTACACGAGGTGACGTTGAAGGGAATTCTTCGTTGTACCTAGAGAAGAAGTTGGTTAAACTCACTCGGGATCCTTGGAGGGTAACTCATGGGTAAAACCGTGAGGGAAATCACACCAAGGCATAATTCTGTTAAGTAGGCCTCCACCATAACTGATCCACCCTATCAAATCCTATCCCCTTCTCACTTTTTTCATGTGATGTTGAATTTCATCACCAACTAGTGTGTTCATTGAGATAAGTTATTGTTTTGCTTGCTGGTTTTCTAGATTTTTTAGCGAATGTTGTTTGTTTACTTTAGTTGTCCTTAAAATTGGTATTGTGGCCGATAAAGGTCTTCGTAGATCATGTAGCATGAAAGGGTTGCATACAGAAGGCTACAAACCCATACCTCCTAAATCACCTAAAGACATGTTGAGCCTCCTTTTGTCACCTTCAATTGCCTTATCTTGTTCCATATCCTGACAAATTTTACCTCATACATATGCACTATTTTCCTATTTTCCTCAACAAACATGTACTTTAGCCAATATTGTGTACATATGAGGTAACTTATGTTTAATCATTATTTATGAGATTTATCAATGATTTGGATTGAATATTTGATGTTTAAATCTCTCTAATTACTTTGATTGATCTAAGAAGACATTATGACAACAACCCCTATTCATCTGGTACTTGTTTCAGCATTCATCCAGTACCCATCTCATCCGACACCAATGTTGTTCTCGTACAGTACCAATGTTGCGCTCATATGATACCTATTTTTGTGTTATTTCGGTACCAGGTATAGTTTGAAATTTTGGAATGCTTCTAGAGGAACATTGGGGAGATGGGTTTTGTCCAGAGTGACATCTACATGCAGAAAATTGTGATAGAATTCACCCATATCACACATGTGGACCTCCATCTCAGGGGGGATGATTATGCAAAAATTAGTAAAAATCTCAAACTGCCAACTTGCGCCTCGATTTCTGTGCAGATGGTATCAGATCTAGAAATTCTACGAAATGCGTTTTGTCTAGAATGTGGAAATTTGAGTAAAATGTGGGAACTTTTCCAAAATTCAAATTGTTTTAGAATATATGGGAGGATCTCTAACTCGAATCTGCCCAAATTGATGAAAAACCCATATTTTTGAGATTTATCCTAAAATTGTAAAAAATGTTTTCAGAGTTTGGGGATTCGGTTTCATCCATTCCTCCATGGATTTTATGTGTAAATAAGACCTCATAGGTCTGAGGAAAAGGGGAGAGGAATTTTTATGCTGCAGATTGGATTTTTGAAAAGACTCTTTTTGTAAACTTACTTGCTGAAGATTAATGTAAGTTTGAATTCAATGATCATGTGTGTCTTTTAGAATTTAGCATATGTTGATCTAAAAGATTCCATGTTGGCATCGGCAAGGGACCACGGATCCATCTTGGTAAGATCATTGTAAATTATCAGTATAGATTTTTATTCCCTGTACTTGTTATTTTGATTTCACTATTAGAATTTATTACAAAGTGTGGCAGTACAGGAACAGGAGCGAAATAGTTTTTCATAATTGTCAAGTTGCATTGATTTACTTTATGAATATCATTGGTGTGAAGAAGTGTGCAAAATTAGATAGGGATAAATTGCAAGTTATTATTGAATTGAGTTGTTACAGGAAATGAGAGCAAGTTGGATCTCCATATTTCACCATACATGAGCCTATAATGGATCATTCCACCACACTTATAGTTTTCTTCGAGAATTGATTAGACTACATCATGCAAACACATACACAATCAAGACCTTCATCTCTCACCTTACATGCACCTATAATGGAGTGTTTTACTCTTCCTGGTATTTCTGATGTGAGGGAAGAGCCCATACATCCACTTTAGTGTGGTTGCTCGAAATTTAGGTTGTCCTCTCCCTTTCATGCAAAAGAATTTTTCTTTTGATGCAAGTGTGGTTTTCCTTCTTTTATGCAAAAGTGTGTTTTTATTTATGCAAATTTAGTTTTATTTATGATGATCTAACTTGTGCGAACCAATAACCTGATGACAATAGGGTCTCAATAACGTAAGGAGTTCAAGTTTGGTGTGTTTTATTTTTGCAAATAGTTTGAATTTCTTAGTTTTAAAATTCATATATTTGATGATAAATCATTTTTCTGGGTGTTGTAAGAACCCCTGAGTACTAATCTATGTTGCAAGCCATGATCTACCAACTAGCAAAAGAAGGATGATTAAGAGTTTGTTGAGAAAACAAATAAATGGTACTTCAAAGAATTTCCCAAAACTTGATAGCAATTGGAGACCTATCTACATCTCGAGTGGGGAAAATCCTCATTGCAATCAAAGGCCTATCTACATCTGAGGTGGACCAAGTCCGGGTTGTAGTTAGAGACTTATCTATATCTCAAGAAGAAAGAAAAGATAAAGAGACTTATGAGCCACATCAAGTAGCAGATCTGGAATTTCGTGAACAACATCTAGAGGAGATTCAAGAGTCATGGACCATATCTAGGGAGCAACCACTTGAGCCAAAAATTGAATAATTTTTGGCATGTTTGTCTCAAGATCCTTCGTGTATTTTGGGGTGTGATGACCATATTTCCAAAGAAATACATGATCTAACATCCAGAGAGAGCCAAGAGAGAAAAGATTACATCAAAGCTTGGTTCCAAGCTATCATCAAGCCAAAACACCCTTCCATATTCTTGGAATCATCTCTAGAAGAGTAGCTGGCCTCTCATATCCGAGCAGCCATTGAGGTATATTTTCCATATTTGGATATGAGTATGCTTATAAATTTGTTTCGCACATGGTTGCACTGGAAATTTTCCTATAATTGAAGAAAGACTCACTCTTTCTCAATTAGAGCAGGATAGTAAATAGATAAATAAATGTTTCATATAAGTACAATGTAACATCTCTTTCGTATTTTTCATAAATGGGAATGTCAATAGTTGACAAAGCAATCAATTTAATATATTTGTTCCTCTCGTAGATTTCTTTTTTTTTAAACATTATCACAATTTTGTTTGGAATCTTATGAGAAGATAATTTCTTCAATAAATATTCTCTGCATGTGTACATAATACTGGAAGGGTATTTTCAAAAGCAGAGAAGGCATCCTTGTCAACAATATCGGTGGTCTTTTTTGGGTCCAAAAGATGAAATATCTATTTTCAACAGCTGAAGATTGTCTAGATAATAATTATTCCTTCACTACATAATTTGGCACCCAACTATCAACCCTGATTCCATTTATTTATCATTTCCAATCAAATTTAAAAATTCCTATACCAACATGTTGTTTTTAGTTTTCAAGTGTGATACTTCAACAATATTAGCATAATTCAAAAATATATTATCTTGATAGAATTAGCATATTTATAAATTCTGATGTACAATTAGGCCACCACAACATATTTTGTATAACAGGTTATTCCAGTACTTGTCAACAAATTTAGCACACACAGTATGTCATGTTCGGGTACTGCATAATCATGTTACGGTATTGTTCTGTTCTGGTACTACAAAATCATGTTTTAGTATTGTCATGTTCCGGTACTGCAAAATTTTGTTCTGGTACTGTCCTATTCCGATATAATCTATTCTGGTACTGCAGAAACCTGCTCTGGTACTAATATGGTACTGATGCCAAAGTGATATGATCTTTGTCCTGTACTTAACATTGTTTTCACTTTAGGTAATTGGAGGTATGGGATAATATTTTCATGCTCTTTCTATTAGGTATCATTTAAGTCTTGCGTTGAACTGTTCTTTACTCTCATATACATCTTCCTCCTACATTGTTACACACACCCCTAAATGAATCATCCTTGTTATCCTTTAATGAGACATTTTCACATTTATCTCTATATGATCATGGGTGCACCTGTCTCATTACCTCATCATTATGAAAAAGTGATTAATAATTGACATATCCATTGAAAATTGGTGACACCATTATGTCTAATACTAACCTAGTTGATTCAACAAGTTCTTATCCAAGTTTATCTTTACAAGTTTCTCTTAGGAAGTATCGATGAAAACCTCATGTGGTGGACCACCCTTGCAAAAACTCAATGAACTTTCATGAGAACCCTAATAGGATTAACTAGAGAGACATATTAGTCATTATCCAAGATGTTCCATTATACATTGAATAGATGAGATTTAAGGATAATGTGGATGATGTCACCCTTGGGATAATTTCAAGCAATTAATTATGTGCCTAATAACTCTAAAACACTCTCATACCACCTTCCTTCCTCATACTCTAAAGTTGTCAATGAGCAATATACTTCATTCTAAATATTTTGAGTAATATAATAAAAATGAAGTATCATGAAGTACAAGTTAACCTGTGGAGGTACTCAATAGGCCTGCTGGTAGCGGGGCCATGATTGTATGCTACTAAGGTAAACCTGTCGGGGTACTAAACATACCTACTAGCAGTGGGGGCATGCTTGTATGTGTTAAGAACCAAATATCAATATAGCATAGAAAACCTCAGAAAAAGTACTCAACGCCTTGAAAAAGAGATAATTTTAGATAATAAGCCTCTTCGAGGGGGCAACCTCCTTTTACCCCACTTAAATGTTCAAGTACAAGATGATTCAAAATGAAAATGTCTCCTTGGTATATATAGGAGACTAGGAGGTATAATTACAACTAATGGCCTAAAGACGACATAAATAAAATAACATTACTAATATAATAAGCCCAATTAAGGGGTAATGAGACAATATTAGGGCTTAACATGCCCCTCCCCTTGAGACAAGTGTTGTCCGCAATGCTTGAGTAACTCTGGATGCTTCTGTATAAAAGACTCATCTTCCCAAGTGGAATCTTCATCCGGTAGTTTCCTCCATTCAATGAGATAGTCTGAAATGGATCTATTCCTCAACTGGTGAATTCTTGTGTCAGTGATGGCTTCATGCTCCAATATTATTTTTCCTTCCTCATCAAGTTCTGGAAATATAATTTGAACTGGTATCTTGTTGCCTATAACCTTCTTTAAGCATGAAACATGGAAAACTGGGTGTACAAATGAAGATACAGGCAACTCTAATTTGTATACCATAGTACCAATCTTTTGCAACACCTTATAAGGGCCATAGTACTTTGGTGATAATTTATTATCCTTCTTGGCTTGCTTGAGGGACATCTGTTTGTATGGTTGTAGTCTTAAAAACACCCAATCC
>ML777189.1:479961-534845 GCA_009831015.1 Picea engelmannii
TAGAAATCGTGTATTACTGTATCTCTGTGTTTATGGTTGCATCTCTGATATATTTCTGTTATATTACTGGATATACACGATATCTCTGTGCATTTATTTATTATATCTCCACTCTCATTTCGTGCCGAAAATAATCCGGATCACTTCATCAGTCTTTCAATGTGTCCAATTTCCTCATCAAGGTAAAATTGTGACCATCGATCAGATATATTATTTCACCTTTGATGCTCGTACTAAAATAGCCAACAATATTATTCCATTTTGGGGGAGACCAAATATTACTTATGAAAGTGTAAGGGTAGGTCTAGTGAAATATTATTCTCTCATGGGAAATTTCCCCACACCTCTTCCTCTAGCCACGCAACATATCGTAATGTTTAATATTATTTCGATTATGGTACAACAATCCCTCGAATCATCTGATCCATGGATCGTACCTAGTCCCTTATAATTTGATTCAATAGGTGACACTATGCCACTTAGTCCTACAGAGGCTGAATACAATGCCATTTAGTCTACCTATCCTTCACTTGATGATAAACATCTGTTGGAGTCTTCTTCCTATTCACTACCATATTGGTTAGATTCCCTATCCTCCACTTTCGATTACATCCTACATATTTTTCCCTCCGATGAATCCATTATGGAAATTCTTAGTATCTGGGAAGCACCTTGGGATGAAAACCACCATTTTTCATCCTTTATTCCCAGTTTCGATGAGATTGAGAAAGATATTTCATCTATCTTTCCCAACGATATCGTTGACACTTCCCAATGTTTGATACTCACTCAGGATACAATCTCCGAGGGGAATTTGGGAAACATATCTCAAGCAATCAATGTTGACATATCCACAAAAGAAGGTGCCAATTATTCAACTGAAGAGATTGAAAGTTAAACTGCCTTATTTAAATAATTTCTCGACATATTTTCCTTGAGCTATGGAAAAATGCCATGGATCAATCCTTCGATCATTGTGAATGAAATCAAAACTTACCATGGATTCAAACCTGTGAGATAGAAACTTCGCTCGGTTCATCCCAAGAAAAATGCAACAATCAAGGAAGAAGTAGAAAAGTTATTAAGGTCTAGTTTTATTTGTCCTATATCTCAAACCAAATGGGTTTCCAATATCATTCTGGTCACCAAGAAACAAGGGAAAATTCCTTTTTTTTTCAATTATAGGCATATAAATAAGGTTTGTCCGAAGGACAATTACCCTATTCCCTTTATCAACCAAATTATCGATAATTGCGTTGGAAGTGTCAATTTATCTTTTATGGATGGATTTTCTGGCTATAACCAGATCAATATTTTACCTGTTGATCAACAAAAAATAGCCTTCATCTACCCATGGGGGACTTTCACCTATCGTAAATTACCTTTTGGCCTTAAAAACATTAGAGCCACATTTCAGTGGGCTATGTCATATGCATTCCACGACATCAAACATATCATTGAACCCTATCTCGATGACTTTCTAGCTCACTCGGCTCATCAACGAGATCATATTGGTCATCTAAGGGAAATATTTCTTAGATTTAGGTTTTACAACATATGTTTGAACCCCCATAAATGCATTTTTGTTTTTGAATCAGGGAGACTCCTCGGCTTTGTAGTATCCAAAGATGGGATTAGGGTGGATCCCTTAGAATTCAAAGCCATTCTCTCTTTATCACCTCCCAACAATCTTACCCAACTGCAAAGTTTACAAGGGAAGGCAAAATTTCTTCGTCGTTTTATATGAAATTATGTTGAAATTACTAAAGGATTAATGAGGTTGCTGTAAACATATTCCCCTTTCATCTGGGATGCAATTGCTAAACTCTCATTTGATGATCTCAAGCATGCTTTAACGAATACACCTCTTTTTCATCCACCCAACTATGCGAAATATTACATCCTTTATTTGGCTTCCTTTGCTTCCACTATTTCTATGGTGTTAGTACAAGAGGATCATGACGATGCCGAACATGTGATCTACTATTTAAGTAAGAGCCTTTCAGGTCTTGAACTCCATTATTCACATGTTTAAAAGTTGGCTTTGGCAACAGTTATTGTCATCCAAAGGTTTCACCACTATATTTTTCTTCACACTACCACGACATTGCAAACTTGAAGCCCATGTACCATATATTGACTCGTCAAGTACTCGGGGGAAAATATTTGAAATGGATCGTCATTCTCCAAGAATTCGATCTCGAGTTTTCAAAATCCAAAGCCAAGAAAACATTTGTTTTTGCGGAATTAATTTTTGATCTTCCCCATATTGATGAGAATACTAAGCCCAGTGATTCCCTTATCGATGAATCATTGTTTCTCATTAGTACATCTGATCTGTGGTATGGAGACATTATTCTCTATCTCTAGACCCAATGCTTCTAGCGAAGATTAGGCACCATTCAAAGAACTACCTTATCATCGGAAACACTTTGTACTGCCAAGGCATTGACATTGTTCTATGACATTTCTTAAACCATGAAGAGGTTGAACAAGTTTTAAATGACAGTCACCATGGAGGTTGTGGTGATCATATTTCTAGGATGGATACAACCCAAAAAATCTTACGTGTCGGTTATTTTTTTCCTTCCATATTCAAAGACTTAATTGAGGCTATCAAAAAATGCCTAGCATGTTAGATATTTTATAAGAAACCACATACCCACCTAGCTCCACTTCATCCCATTGTCGCCATTGGCCCCTTGGAAAAATGGGGTATCGATTTCATGAATTGTAAGCCTACCTCATCCGGGGGGAATGGATATATTATCGTCGTCATTGATTATTTCACTAAATAGGATGAGGCTATGCCTACATTTATTAACGATGGCTAAAATACAACACTTTTTGTGTTCAATCACATCATTGATCACTTCAGAGTCCCACAATATATTGTAACTAATCATAGATCCCATTTCCAGAACCAGATGATTGGTGAATTGCACACCAAGTTAGGATTTATCCATAAATATTCATCCCCTTACTATCCTTAGGAAAATGGAAAATTTGAATCCATCAACAAAGTCCTAAAGACCATGCTTCAATGCATGGTGGGGGTAAACACAACCTCTTGGCATTTGTAGCTCTTCTCCGCACCATGGGCTTGCTGGACTTCAGTTAAAACCACCACTGTATTTACACCCTTCCAGTTGGTATATGGGTTGCAAGTAGTGTTTTCGATTGAGTGCGATATTTTGTCCTTGAAAGTCACCGTGGAACTCCTACCTCATACTTCTATCGAAGAAGAACGATTTTTATATCTAATGAAGTTGGATGAAACCTATCGTGATGTTTCTCTCATCAACGAGACATATAAAAAATGCGTCAAGACTCAATATGATAAGTCTGTCCAACCTCACGCTTTCGCAGAAGGGGATTCAGTCCTGATCTATGACCAATATCATCACAAACTTGGTGTAGGTAAGTTAGAACCTATGTGGCACGAGCGATACATCATAAAACGTGTTCTATAGAAAGGCACCTACGAGTTAGTTGATTATGAGAGATTACCTCTCAGTGAGCCCCGAAATGGGATTTACCTAAATAAGTACTATAAATAGAATATCTCACATGTGTTCTTTGTACATTATTGTACTATATGTTTTGGTTTGGTGTGTCTTTACTTTTTCGTGCACAATTTTTTCCCCATTCGTTAAAGATACTTATAGTTTTCTTTGTGCTTGAATGCACAGATTTCATCATCCTTTCCTATCTATTTCAGATTTGCGGATGGTGCTAGTTGACATACAAAGAATATCGCTTCTACATCTTGGGTCATATACACTCTGGCGAGTTAGTGAGTTTAGGAGGAATTTTCCTCGGATCTACAACCAATAATGTTGCATAATATCATGTTTTCATTGGACTTTTAACCGAAGCTTCTTATTTAGGTATATCTAAATTGATTATCAACCTTTATTCTCAACTCATGGTATGTCAACTAAACTGTGAATACGTTGTTCTTAATCCAATTTTTCTACGTCTCCATCTAAGGGTTCGTCGTCTCGAGAAATCTTTTGAATTTCTAGAATATAGACATATATCAAGAGAGATTAATACGACTACATATTCATTAGAAAATTATATGTTAGATTTGTATATTGCATATAGATAAACATTTGGTACATGAACCATGTAAATAAAAAATGTCACATCATTTAAAGCAAAAAAAACATAAGTAACCACCACAAAACTTATATATATATAGTCCTATATATAAAATAGAATTTTTTTTGTCAAAATACATCGTCCAAAAAGTACATAGCAGGGAAAAATGTGGGTCTTTATGCCCATGATATCATCACAAAAGACTAATGTGTCAGGAGACTCTACTTGTCTTCTTGCACTACATTGTGCCCAACATAACACACAACTGCTCAGGCCACTCGTCGTAGTAGATGACTAAGGCCTTCAGGCATCCCAACTATATGTCTATGAATATGTAAGAGTACATATTGTATCCTCATGTAAGGAATTCCCATGGTCAACACACATATGTTCCTCTCCACCTCTCATAGTCCTCTGACTCCGAATTCAACCTCTGTTTCTTCCTAAGCATCTCGATGACATCCTAGTTCTGGAATCCCTGTCAGACATGATGTGCCTTTGTCTGCATGATGAAAACAAATGACTTAGATCCCTCATCATACAACAAAAAATACATATAAACATATAAAAACAAAAACAGTGTTGCAAGGTCATGATCTTTCTTACCTGATGCGTCCCACTGTGCCTCCTCGAGGAGCACTAAATCTGCACTGCCCCTAAAGTCAACTCCATCATACAAAAAATCCTATATAAACACAATCTATCTCCTCCACCATGCGAAGAAGTTAGTGTTAAAGTGGAAGGATGAGGGTTCATTTCCCAACCTAGGTGAAAGACTCATCCACAACTCCATACAGGGCTTAGTCATGGGGTGTGTTATCAATGAAACTTGCGGTTGCATATGTGGAACTCACTCTAGAAAGAGTGAAACCAAGAAATATATGTATCCAAATTATTTCTACCTACTCGTTCGACACTTAGATATATTCTCTTTGATGTTCCTCAAGAACCATGCACTCCAGTTAAAAATCCTGGGCTCCAAGCACTGAATAGCATATGATATATGATACCCAAAAGAAAGTTGGGCATTGGTGCTTCCTGCTAGTTTTGTGATAGAGAAGAGAATGGATCATAGAGGTAGGTACATCACAAATTTAATGACGATCCTTCCCCCTACCAAGCGTGACCCCAATACACAATAGTGGGAAACATATTCCTTTGTTGGTTGTGGAGTAGACCGATGGCCAGACAAAAGAATGGGTGCTCCACTCTTTGAGAGCCCCATCAAGAAATACATGCCATCAATGTCGATCTCAAGCATGTGAGGTATTATTCGGAATGCTTTCTCATCGTTTTCCCATAACTCAATCAGATACTCAAGTAAAAGGACTTATTTTCTCATATTTTGTAGCTTGAAGCACTTTATCAAACTGTAGATTCATATAGCTACCCTCTCTTGAGGTTCTTGTAAGGAATCCATATCGTCGAATTCATGTTCTCTTTCCTTCCATTCAATCATGTTGGCTAGTGAAAACCTACAAATTCACAAAAGAATCACATTAGCCAAGTTTCAAGAAAAGGAATTCCTTTTTCACAGCCTAAAAAACCAAAAAAAAAATTAACTTTTGTGCCCAATGCTCCCTGGAAAGAAAAAACAGAGTTCTAGTGCCCCCCTAGAGGACATACAAGAGCGCTTAAATATTGAACAACTCCCCCCTTGATTACTTAAGGGAGTGTCGATCATGTTCGACACTCTAGGGATTTCCAAGGAGCCCAAGCTCATGAAATAAAGGCTGGAATTAAACAAAAAGACATGCAAATGAATGAGAAAGTCCAGAGTACCAACCTGGCCTAGATGGAATCGTGAATGGTTGCCTGTATCTCCCACAGTCAATGCTGAAAAATCACTCCAAAGGGGGGAAAACTCAAAGAAAAAAGGAAAATGGTAAAACAAAAGGTGAGAATGATTTTTTTTTTCCCTATTTGATTTTTAATATGTCCAAATTAAGTCATTTGCACCCCTTTTTCCACATTTATAATATTTTATTTTTGAGTTTTTCTAAATTATTGTTGATGTTTGAAGAAACTGCTAATATTTTTTCCCATAACAACTTGATTATGCAGGAAATTATAGAGCAAAGAATTTTTTATGACCTTGTGACGTTATTGAGAAAACTTAGTCATACTTCGAGCTCATTAAAATATGAAGAGACGTCTATTAGGTGGTAGATTACCCATTTTTTGTTCCCGGCAGACTAACTACGAAAAAGGAATGATCTAGTCAATCTTGGATAGAAGAGTTCTCCATCGTATCGCTTTATAATTTTTTGGACCTCAGAGACTAAAATCACAAAAAATGACAACCTTGGAGTCTTCTTAAAGTTATTTTCAAACTCCCTAAACATGAAAAACAACTTAGTTTTTCTTCTCTGGACTCACAAAATTACACACTGAAGGACCCATCTGGGGATGAAACCTTACTTCTTCCAGTTCATTAAATAAAGGAAGAGGAACTTACCAAAGGTGAGTTATATCAAGCATGTGTTACCCTCCTTGAGCTTGTTAAACTAAAGAGAGGTACTCATCTATCTACAAGGGGGAAAAATTGAAGAAAGTGGGTCAAGTTTCTTGAGATATTTTAAGGAATCGCTTATGGTCGCCCTTGAACACGACACTTTTTTTTACTTTACCGTACACTTGGATAATCCATTAAGCCTCTGCACTGAACCAATCCTATGATTCTTTCTACTCCTTTGACCCATCCAAATAATTCCTCAACACTCGATGCATTATGTTTTGGTCCACTCTGAGTCTACGCTGCCAAGTCTTATGTTGTGCCTCAGTGTTCAAGGGAAGTATTTGCCTCAAAAGTAAGCCATATACAATGTTACTAGTTCCCATACTTGTGTCATTCCATTTTCATCTACTATATATTATCACCTTCCCATGACAAGTTTCGTGCCGATTAATGGGAGATACATCAATGCCCTCCTTTGACGATTCTTTTCCTATCGACTTCAACAAATTATCCAAGAAATAGACTTATTAACACCTCAGTACCTTGGGAATTGCATGCCTCAATGGAAGACCTCCTCTCATTTAGGAGTGGGTATGCATCAATGACCAATGACCGACTTATTCCACGAATGTTCCACTTCAGCTCATTTTTCACATTCACTAGATTGTACTTTAAAAGTGCCTTGAGAATCATCGACATCAATAGTGATTTATCTCACAATTGTTAATGTTATACCTCAATGACCAGTAATCAAGTGGTTTATGTCATGCTTGACATCAAATCATCTATTCACATGGAAAAAATCATATTGTTATAGGATCGAGACGAAGACCCTAGGTTGAGTATTCATCTGCATATACACTTTGCCCAAGTTGTAATGGTGATTATCCGACTGATATACGTGTTTTAACATAGATCCACTTTTTATTGGTCTGTGGCTATGTTCTTATCACATCATAGCTCCACTGTGTATTCTTTCATGGCTGCGATCAAGTCAGGTCATAGAGAGATGGATCCACATTGTATCTTTGGTGGCTATCTCCTTAGTCAATATCATCATGGATCTGTAGTCTATTTATTGGTGGCTGTGCTTTGAGTCATTTGTATTACAAGCATAGGTATATTAACATTTTTTGATGGTTGTCTTCAACTTCTACCAAGTTCTCCAACTCCATACCCTTGATTTGAAGAATATACACAATGTTTTGGCCATCATCATTCATTTTCTGACTTCACACTTTGGGGGGGAATCTGCTACACATCAAAATTCCTCACTTTGACAATGTCGCATTTTCATTGTCGCAAGTACCGTATGTGTTGCAAGTGTTGTAAGTGTTTCAATCACTTTTCCTAAGTCTCACATCTCGAACGACCCCATGAAAACACTTGCTACAACCTAAACAACATGTTAGAAGAAGAAGCCCCATCATCTGACAATTAGAACACGTGTTTTTACTAAGGAATTACTCATATTAGTAACTTTTTGGAAGATCAATGCTCCCCTTCTTGTAAATAGGGAGATATAGTGATCGTTTTCCATATTAGGGGGAGCATTGTAGTGCTCTGTTGCCCATTTTAATGGAGCACTGAGTTGGTTGAGGAAATCTTGGAAGAAATCCCACTTTCCTCTAAAGAAAAATATGGATGGATTAGGTTAGTTTGGCTTGAATATAACTCCAAGGATGAATCTAAGGTAGATATCACAACTATTGGAGCCATATCCTCAACTAATTCCAAATATACCCAAGGTAGTTGATCCTCTCAAAGCCTATAAATGGTGGAATTCCCATGGTTAAAAAGAGGAGAAAATAAGAAAAGCATTGTTATTTTGAGTGTGGATCCTTTGAGAAAGGGTTGGATGAGGAAGACTTAGAGAGGCTACTGCAACACCATCTGAATATTGTAAGTTTGGTTTTGAAGTTCTCATCTAATATACTTGGCCTATTTCCTTCAAGTATGTGGTTTCATGCGCTTTTCTATGTTTAATTTGATTTGCAAAGATGAATTTTCTTTGCCTAATCCATCAGAGTAGAAGGAAGTCACTTGTTTCTTGTTGTTCATTGCAGGTATTGATTTGTGCCAGAAGTTGGATCAAGATTGCAGATAGGAGAAGTTAGGAAAAACGACGTAAACAAAGTACATCCTACTTTACCTTATCCTCTCTTTTCCGATTAGAAAAATGAGTTTATAGAAATGGTAGTGTAAAAATGATTGTTTTTCTTGGTATAGGGCTCAATAATCCAATGGAAAGTTCACATTTCCATAGGGGAATATTTCTGTAATAGTAATGTCTCTCGAATGGGCTAGGAAACGTTACATTATGGTATCATATCACTTGGTTCAAACACCATGACTGTATTGGAAAAGATGGTTGTGAATTGGTGAAATTTGTTATTGTAGACATTCTCTATGATGGATTTGGGAAAAAAACAGACAAGAACGGAGCGAAATCCCCAATTTTGTGAGTGAAATCCGGGTTTCGATGATTCTGGACAGCTTAAGAGGTTCCAAGGAGCCAAGAGGTAAATTTGTATATTGAAATTCATCCTGGAATGGTCGAAATTCAAGTTTTAATGTCCAGTTATAGATTTGTAGGCAGTTTGGTGAATCGACGACCAAGATCGCATTTGATCTCAAGATCAATGACTGAGATTCACCTTGATAAATTTAAAAATTCATAAAGTTTCAAATGTTGTAAAGGTTGGTAAATAAACAACCAGGATTCATTGTGGGGGTTGTGAAATGGATGAGATCGATGACCCAGATTCACCTGGTTTTTTTTTTAAATTTTCTAAGAGTGAGGCTCGATAATAGAATCCATCGATGGTTGATGGTTATATTGGCGAGTTTGGTGAAGTGTTGGAAATTCGCCAAGAGAAAATTTCGATGGACGACGGTCGATGAACATGAGTTGGTATATTTAGGAGAAAATGATACAATCAATGGAATAGATCATCCTTGATGATAGATCAACGGTCTAGATCAATCAGAGAAATTTCAAAATTTTTCCAAGTGTTAAAGTTCACCAAGAGAAATCATCGATGATCGATGGTCGGGTCTGTGGAAATGGATAAAAGTTAGGTTCATCCATAAGACATCTCTAACCACTAATGGTCAATGATAGGAAGTTGGTTGAATCCACTGAATGTTTTTCAATCGTCGATGGTCGATGGTTAGGTGTCAGCTAATTCATCGAAGTGTCTCAAACTAACAACAAAATTCGTCGATAAACGATGGGTCGGTGGTTAGAGGTAGGCCGAATTCAACAAAGTATTTCAAATCAAGCAACACAAGTCATCGATGACCGATGTGTCAATGGTATAGCATCGATCTATTTTCCAAAGTGTTTTGGTTTTCAAGGAGAAGTGATTGATTGTCAATGAAGGAAAAATGGATGATGACATCATCATCCACGTGGCATGCCACATTAGTATCTATGTGCCATGCCACGTTAGCCAAGAATCAATTGATGGTCAGACATCAAAAAAAGTTGAGAGGTCTTTTTAATCAATTAGGATCATAGAAGACCGATGACGGATGGTTGAGTCGCCTGGTTTGGCATTTTATTGCAAATCTGTTGTCAGGGAAGTGGGCCGATGGTTGATGGTCGCATCGTCAGATCAAAAAAGTGTCATGCACATCCAAAGGAATATAGTGTACCAAGGTACACTATGTATTTGCAACTCAAATAAAATAACTCAAAGAGAGATATCCAATGAGTGAAACGGTTCATAATATGGAGGTCATATGAGAAAGTTACAGCCAAAACCATAAGGGTAAAATTTTGGCACCAGTTTTACTTCCAAAGGGCATAAATCCATGCTCAGAAGTCTATTTAGGGAACATGAGAATTTGATGGAAATATTATGACCCATATAATCCAACGGTGGAGTCATATTTTGGTTATGGGTACCTAACAATGCACAGGAAGATAAATAATACACTTGTAGCATGCAGGGATAAATTGGTTAAAACAACCTAAACTTCTTTGGACCATAAATTTTAGTTCGAAGCTCATATTTGAGAAAATGAATAGTTGTTGGAAAGGTCTTGAGGAGTAGAAGACATATTACAACTCATAATTTTGATTTGGGAAATACAATTTATCATAAATTAATAAATATATTTCTATAGTAGTAATATATTTCTATAGTAGTAATATATTTCTATAGCATGTAAATGTTGTAACTTTTCGCTCAGAACTTAGATTGAGGCATAATTACAACCATTGAAATGTTGTTTTAGAGAGGAATACCTAAAGGGAATCAAAATTTGAGTTGGTGTAATGTTTCCTTCATAAAATTATGAAGAAATAACTTTTATTCTAATGGATGAAATGTTTTATGCTATGTGTTGGCCCTCAACCAAGTTTTGAGGAAACCTTGGTCAGGATTGGACCACCTTTTGGACTTCGACGCGAGGGTAGAATATGGAGCACCATGGAAGATATGATATCGAGTATCTCACTTATTGTTTAGGCTATGTGGACCCAACAAGGGGTCCCTTAGGGTTTTTGTAATGGGTTATGGGATGTCGGCCCATGGGTTCTCCCATTTTTAGGCCATTTTGTAAGGAATTGTAAAAGTATAAATAAGTAAGAATGTAATATAGAAAATAGTCAATAGATTTCAAGGCTAATTACAAGTATTTCTGAGTTCATTTTTCAACAAAATGTGTATGCAAGGCTCTGTGCTTGATAAAGAAGTCAACTTTGTGTCGTGACCTATTTTTGGGAAGGACGATTTGGTGCACAAATCTCCTATCCGATGCGAAGATCAACTCTATGGATTAGTGCATAGGAGTGAAGGAATGTAAGATATTGAAGAATAATAAAGAATACAGAGTAGTTGGTGGATGTATCCCCACACTGGGGTGAACCATGTAAATCTTGTGTCTTTGGTTGCTTTGTGTTGTGTTTCTTATGTTATGAATCTGCTCAGTGCTTTGCTTGTTATATATGATAGGTAGATCTATTGTTGCTTAGTTATTTACTTGTGAATGAATGTTAGATCTAACTTAATGCCATGTGCTAAGTGGTAGAGATGATTAATATTTATTTTTACTATGTCGATCTCTCTTGGGGTTTGTTCTGCGATGTTAATGAAGATAGTGAACTAAAGCATATCACCTGCTAAGTGTTGCTAGAATACTCTGTGAAGTGTTATTATAATAGATCTGTGTCCCATATTGGTTACATATGCCTGCATCGTGTTAACCCCCTTTCTTCTACCTCGAGTGAGACTTCTCCTGCCTTACAGGTGTTGCCGAAAGGGTTGGTAGTTAGCATTGTTTTGGTGCATTGTTGAAGCATTGAACCATGGGTCTACCCCTGTGCCAACAAATGGTTCCATTGTCGGGACCTCAAACTGTGATTGTTGGGATCTAAAGTAAATAAAATATAAGATATGTGCATAGATCTACTGTTTTAGTGCGCAATACTCTACTTGACTTGCGAATCTCTGTGCTAAGAAAGAAATCTGATCTCAAGAAAAGAGGTAAGATCTTAAAAGAGGTAAAGCTTTGTTCTTTGATAAGAGTAAGATAAGTGAAAGTTTTTGTTTCGAAAGAATGGATTTAAGTATGTTTAATAGATGATGTCATAGTCTAAAAGATAGGGCGCGGTTGGAAGAAAGAGTTGATCTAAGTAAAGCTAATAGAAATGAATAAAGATATTTTATTCCTATGCATAGAAATAATTTTTGGACTAATAAGTGGATGCAAGAACCTAGAAAGAATTTTTGCAAATTGTAGGTCCAACACTGTGATCCTAGTGCGCATTACATGATAGGTTGGGGAACATACAAGAGAAAGAGAGGATTTACACTATGTTATAACTACAGGAGACCGATACATCTTGTTAAGGAATGTCCTGGTACAGGTCCTATTTGTCTTTGTTGTAAAATTGTTGGTCATGAGGTTGAGGACTGTCCAAGGATGATTGCTAAAGTTGAAACGATGAACATAAGACAAGAAAAATATAAAGTAAGTCAAGAGACTAATAGCATGTTAGAGAATCATAAAGAGAAAGAATCAGAGAAAGCTCGGACTATGTTGTCAAAGTTGAAAGAAACAATGAATGATCACAAAGATGTCAGCTTACTAGAGATTCTGAAAGTAAAAAAATGCATAAGTTCAAGAATAGAAGACTTCAACATAGACTATGTCTTGAATGAAGAGACACAAGTGAATATTATGAAAGACTTAACTTGGGAAATTTTGGGAAATCCTACTGTGGTTCCTTCATTGGGAAGGACAGTGTTGTTTAAAGGAAAGATGATAACCCTATGTGGAAGAGTTACTAATGTACCTATTATTATCCATGGAACATCGACTGAAGAAGAATTTAAATTCATTAAGTTTGTTGAGAACATCACCCCTTTCCCACTTTTGTTAGGAACGACCTAGATTGAGAAGGATCAGATCAAAAGGAAAGCAGAGGAAGAATCTACAGAAAAGAAAAAGAAAGAACTAAGGGATTTCATAGCTAGAAAAATAGACCGACTAATAGAAGAATGAAAAGATAAGTCGAAGCAACAAAGGGCAAGAGAATTAGCTGTCAAGGTTGAAAGAAAGAAATAAATTTTGAGGGGCCTATCCATGCAAGAAAGAAGAATACCCACCCTGGAATTAATAAGAGAAGGGATATTAACTTCGAACCCTTTGAGAGCACATCAGCAGTGCAAAGTCACTACGCCAGGAGAGGATAATAATAAGAATGGAAAGAGGAATTAAAAAATAGTTAGAGAAACTCATATTATAGGAAAGAAGGCAAAAAATCTCAGTAAAAAGAAAGCCAAGTTAGAAAATCTATAGGAAGCTACAAAGAATAGATGGAAGACTTCACAGACTGGAACCTCGCAGGAGGCAGGTTTGTAGAATTTGAACTTTTCTAGAAGAACAGGACCACGCAGAATGGGACTTCACCTTGGCGAAGCTATATGACCATTGGAGGAGTCTCGCTTGTTAGAACGACACTCCAGAATGGCTAGAAAACATATTTATCTAGAAAATGCATTACGTGTAGCGCGGTACTATGTAACCTCTTATGAAAATGAGAAAGAAGAATTTGAGGCGATGGTCCAAGAGAAAAACGTCCAGTTATAGAGAGAAAAGGAGAAGTTTATCACATAATAGGCCATGATTAAGGAAGTTGTCAATAAAGCATGTCACTCTGTGTTGGGTTTGGCACAGGAAGAACAGGAGTTAGTTGAGTCTCAAGTGGTGAAGCTCGCTGAGACCATCCAACAACTTCAATCAAGGATAGTAGAGTTGGAGATCCAAGAAGTACCAAGCACCCTAAAAGAGGTGTGTGACCAGAGGGAGGAATCCACTAAGAACGTAGTAGTAAGGATCAGAGCCCTCGCCTCAGAATGAAAACAACTGAGTGATAGAAGCATGTAGAATTATGAACGCCTCGCAGAATATCCAAAGTTGAAGAAACTGGAAGCATAGTTAGAAAAGGCACATCAGTAGGCATCCTCTATGTAGGCACAGATGAAGCTACTCATTGCAGTCGAGAGAATGAAAATATCATAGGAGCAGTGTGTGGTACAACAACAAGTTACTACCATCCAGGGAAGAGTAACGAAAGTCACGTAGAAAATACAACATGTGCAGGATGAATCCTGCAAGGTGTTTGAATAAATTGAAGGACAAGGATCACAACTAAACTAGGTGGTTGCAATAGTGGAGTAGCGCCTGGAAGGTCCTGTTACAACACAAATGATCCAGAAGTTCACTGAGCAGGAGGCTCAAATGAAGCAACAAGTTGAGACAGTTGGAGTGAAGATCGAGGCCTTCGAAGCAACATTTCCCAGACCTGAGTGACTCGAGACAAGCCACATGTGAGTGTTGGGGACTTTTTGGCTTGCGACCAAGTTTTGAGGAAACCTTGGTCAGGATTGGACCACCTTTTGGACTTCGATGCGAGCTTCGAAGATGGAGCGCCATTGAAGATATGAGATCACATATCTCACTTGTTTTACGGGATATGTGTACCCAACAAGGGGTCCCTTAGGGTTTTTGTAATGGGTTATGGGATGTCGGCCCATGGGTTCTCCCATGTTTAGGCCTTTTTGTAAGGAATTGTAAAAGTATAAATAAGTAAGAATGTAATCTAGAAAAGAGTCAATAGCTTGCAAGGATAAGTACAAGTTGTTTTGAGTGCTTTGTGCAATAGAATCTGTATGTAAGGCTTTGTGCTTAATAAAGAAGTCCGCTTTGTGTCATGACCTAGTTTTGGGAAGGAGGATTTGGTGCACAGTGCACAGATATCCTGTTAGATGTGAAGCTTAGCTCTATGGCTTAGTGCACATGAGCGAAGGAATGTAAGATATTGAAGAATAATAAAGAATACAAAGAAGTTGGTGGACGTAGCTCCACACTGGGGTGAACCACGTAAATCTTGTGTCTTTGGTTTCTTTGTGTTGTGTTGTTTATGTTATGAATATGCTTAGTTATTTTCTTGTTATATATGATAGATAGATCTATTATTGCTTAGTGCTTTACTTGTGAATTAATTTTAGATCTAACTTAATGCTATGTGCTAAGTGGTAGAGATGCTTAATATTTATTGTTACTGCGTAGATCTCTCTTGGGGTTTGTTCTGCGATGTTAATGAAGATAGTGAACTAATTCATATCACCTTCTAAGTGTTTCTAGAATGCTCTATGAAGCGTTATTATCACAGATATGTGTCTCAGATTGGTTACAGACGCCTGCATCCTGTAACCCCCCCTTCTTCTACCTCGAGTGAGACTTCACCTGCCTTACAAGTGTTTCTAAAAGGGTTGGTAGTTAGGGTTTTGTTTGTGCATTGTTGAAGCATTGAACTCTGGTTCTACCCCTGTGACAAAATTATGCATGTTCTAACAATAATTATTACATGCACATTTCTTGTAGAGTTAAAGGACATACAAGAAAGCAACTTTTTTTCTTATATTGGGACCGGAGTTATGGAATATGCTCAGGGATATTACAACTATGAGGAAGATATCATAGGTCTTCATTTCAACATCAGGAATGTTGAGACAGATTCAAATGGGAGAAGAGACAGGAAGGAGCCTGTAACTATGAGAAGCCTGCATAGGGAAGTGCAGAGCTACAAGGTTGATAATGAAAGAATCATGAAGGCTCAGGAAGAGATACTTAAAAATTTGAATATGTTTCACAAGAAAGTCAACAAATACTCTGGCACTAAGCAAGCAACTAGTGCTAGACAAGTGTTAGAATCTAGATACCAAAGAAAAAGGGATGAACATGGAAATGATAGGAAATCAAGAATTGTGAGAAGGAACCATCATTATCCAAGGAAATCTACCAGAATAAATCATGCAATTTTGGGTCTAGGGAGCATCTCAAATGTGTCTCTTGTTTGTAGGAAAAGGAGAAGGCACGGGGGAGATATCTTGCAAGGTGAACTCAATAATTTCAAGCTACCAAATTTTAATGGTGAGAATAGGAAAGGAGAAGAAGCTGATACATGGCTATTGGAAATGAATAAATATTTCTAGCTTCATTATTAACCCTCCTAGGTAGAAGCTATAATTTCCACCTACCACTTGCAAGGAAAGGAAACCATGTGGTGGGACCAGCTTAATAAAGCCAAGAACCTTGATAAGAAGAGGATCTCATGGAGGTAGTTCAAAGGATATTTCCAAGAGAAATATTTGTCCAAACATTACTATGAAAGGAATATGAAAGAGTTATTTGAACTCAAGTTGGGAACCATGACAATGGACAAATATGAAAAAATGTTCTTTGAATTGTTGAAGTATGTTGACTTCATCAAGGATGAGAAGGTCAAAATACAAAGGTTTTGTTGACGGGCGAAATTGACCGCTCGTCAACTAGAGGAGTGAATCTAGTCCTGGGTTGTATACTTAACTAAATACGTTTGGATTAATCCACTTCGACGGATTTAACGGCTCCGTTGGCCAATATAAGTCCTAAGAAAGTAAAGAAAAACAAAACTAAAGAAACTAACTTAATGAAAAACACTAGCTGAAAACTATATACAAATCTACAATATACTTACAGTTCACTAACTAATATTTATAAAATATCTCTACGATTATATGTACAATATGATTATATCTTTGATATATGTATAACATTTACAGAATGCAAATTTTGATCGAAATCTGCGAAAATCAAATATGAATTGATTTATTTAGCGATAACAAAACTATCACTCAATCTTTTTGATTTATTTTTATAATGTTTATGAACAAGAAATGAAATAGAAACTTTCTAATTGAAAAATAAAGATAACAAACAATAAAATGTATTTAGACTATAGGAAATTCCTATATTAATTTAACTAATAAAATAAAACAAGCGAACTAACCTATAATTGCACCTCCTATTCGTCCTGTGTATAGCATTTGATTTTGCTGTTTGATGAGGCCAACCCGCACCGGATTTTCCAAATGCTTCTCGTAAATGCGAAGTAGTTATGATCGAATGCTACTAACAGAACATAAGATAAGTAGTAACAACAATTTTATGATTTTACAAATGATCACATTAAGATAAATCTGGCTGTAAAAATTTGCATATGACTGCTCATTGAATAAAGAAGATTAACCTTCTAATCATCAAATTTGAACAGAGTGATTGCTGTATATAATATGAGAGACATAAAACACAGACATCATATAAACTCTATCAAATCAATTGTAATAAACCATGATATCTAAAGTAGTCACAATTAAATTACAAATCAAAATGACCAAAACTTGAACAAAAATACGATATATCGAAGCTAAAGTTGTGCCAATATCAACTTCCATTCAAGTCTGTCAAACATAAATCCATAGTTTCTGCTCCCAGGAAACGATGGTATTTAGTTTACAAAAAAATACATTTATATAGGCTACAGGATCAAAACATTTCCTGTGGATATCATCAAATTTGTTCCAAAAATTGCGGGGGATGCAACCTCCCAGATTCTCATTGTTATCAAAACTAACAGCCTATTCCAAAAACACATAAAGACATAGCACGCTGAGAGATGACACAATCAATTCAAATCTTCTTTAGAAATCGTATGTACCTACAAACACACAAGAACAAACGATTTCAGATTGCATTTTGGTTGTAAAAATCAAGAAATTCAAATTTTAGTAACTAGCTACAGAATCTCACGATAATTATAACTAGTTATAATTATAACTAGTTTCTTTAAGCTAGTTATAATTATAACTAGAATCATGTTTTATTAAATCAATCAAAATAGACTAGATATAATTTGAGCAAAAAAATCATGTATTCTAATTAAAAACAAAGACAAGATCATCCTAAAATTATTTTTAAAACACCATACCTCAGATTAAGGGATTTGTCTTAATCAAGAAATTTTCGAATTCACAATGACAGTCGGTGCTTCCACGTTCTTAAAAACAACAGACCCTATGGTTTTTTGTCCTTTATCATTGGTTTGGGCTACGGATTGTAGTCTGCCATTCTCTTTTGTTAGAAAATTCACCTGGTCCTCCAAGGATTTATCCGAGACTGAAGTAAAGGCACGTCTCTGTAATACCTATCGAACCATGACTGACATTCGTTGCATTGCGGATGAATATACTATGTATTAGCAGTGATGTTATTGACAGGTGGGGAACTTTCCATTTGACTTGTAGGTTCTCTGTTGAGTTTGATCACACGGAAGTCGGGGTTGTCTTTAAGACATGGTGGAAGGTTCGCCACATAATCATAGGGTTTACCAGAGAAAATTCCATACGAATATGGATGTTCTTCAGTTAGAAACTGTTCAATTTTCGAATCGGAATCCTCGCTTAATACAATTGGGTTTTGGTCTGCACAGGGCTTAGGTTTATTTCGAGCACGCCGTGAAACCCAACACGTGGCCCTTTTACCCTTGTAATTGATATCACTATTACCTTTACACTTTTTCTTTGCAGATTTTTTAACAGACTTACCACCACCTTTGGGATACGAATCAGGTAGAGTGTCGGGTTGGGTAGTGTCCGAGTAGGTCGAGGGTTCCACAGAGGGAAAGAGCGAAGGAGGAGGGATGGGAGGTTCGACGAGGGTTTTTGTGACGACAGACTTGTTAACCTGTCCTATTTCACTGCTAGAAAAATGATTCCTTAACAGGAAGGCGTCCCAACAATCATCGTTTAACTTCAACTGATGAACCATAATAATTTTGATCAAACAGTGGTGGAACAGGCTAGAATCAGATTTCTGCCTTTTAAAACGCTTTTCCATTTTGTATAAACTTCGAAGAATAAAATAGGGCATGTTTAGGGGAAAATCGATAAAACTCATGAGCAACCGCAAGTGATATAAGAAAACCAAACCATATCTACCCTCACAGGTAACAAACTCCTTGACAATAGCTAACAGATCGTGCCATCTAGGTTTTAGAGCTGTAACGGGCATACCTTTGTCACAGCTAGTAATCTTCCTTGAGGTAAACAATAGTGACCAGGGAACCTCCTCAACCTTTGAGTTTTTAAACCACTTTTGTCCCACGGCTGGCAGACCGGTGGCTTGGCTGATGAAATCTTCATTTAACTCAAGCTGGACATTTCCTATTTTAGCTCTGCAACCATCAAATGTTAACGCAAATTCTTGGGTGACTGCTAAATTAAAACCCTCGAATTGTTTAACGAATACCTGCCAGCCATTCCTCTCTAAGTCTTCTCGAGCATTATCAAACGATAACAAAGTCTGGACACCGTTGGGCTCAATTCTCACTGCAGGGCCCATGGCTAGCATCACATGATCGATAGGGTATTCGGCGATAGGGTTTGACAGAACAGAAAAAGATCCATTTCCCCGAGCTTCCCCAACACAATGCAAAGGTAGATCGAAATGCTAGGAAGGAGCATTAATGCTATGCATGTGAGGAAAATCGTATAGATTGAGGCCATGCAAAAACATCATAGCAGGTTGTACTTAGAATGACAGCTCGGTGTAAAGGCACAAAAATCATAACAGTTTAAAACCAACATATGTATATCCATGATTTGATCAAAATGTCAAATAATTGAATCAAATTTTTCATATTAACAATAGTCCAATGCTAAATGGGTGGTTGTTTAATACATATGCAGCCAAGGTGTGTTCAAGACCAAGGGGTGATAACCATGGAAACAACCATGTTCATGATAAAATAAGACAAATAGACGATAAACCATATGAACATTAACCCTTTAACGTAATCAAACATGAATTCCAACTGTGGGTTTTCACGCTTGCAGTCGTGAAAATGAAATTGAAAAGCAGGTACGTAGAAAGCGACGGATAATGGTGTCATTTAATGAGAAAGGTTGCGACGAGTAATGAGAATTTAAAAACCCTATATAGGCAGCTTGTAAAAATAGAGATTAATATGGCTACCAACAATGGCGACACACTGGTAGAAGAAGTTATCTCTGCCAAATGATCAAGTCCAGATTAGGATAATAAAAAAAAATTCAACTCGAAGACAACCAAGAAACTGTTTGAACATCATTATCAATCATAAAAAATTCCAGTTTCAGATTGCTTATTATTTTAAAAGATGAAAATTGATGACAATCTTGACAAAAGAGAGTCACGATGTTAAGGTTAAAATGTTCAATACTATTGACAGAGCCTCTGCTGCCAACAGGCATCCATAGCCTTGACAGGGGTGCCATTTAACCCACTCTGATATCTGTATCCTGCTAAGAAGTTCCAGATCAGAATGAAGGATATTTAAGGTCAAAAGATTTCATATCTGAGAATTTTCATATACCTGACATTACTTCGCTGCCAACGGGCCTATTCAGTACCCCGACAAAGTTATCTTGGCGTCATGCATGCATTTACCCACTGCCAGCAGACCTGTTTAGTATCCTAGCGGGTTTACAAGCACTTCCCACAACTCTTTGAAGATTTATTTAGTTTTAAATATATTTAATCGAGCGGGGTGATGCTGAAAATCTTGATATTTTGGACATATTTTAATAAATTATAGACCTTGAGAGAATTTTTTAACTGTCCTTCATTAAGATCTAGAGATAGTTTATTAATAAAATGACCTTCGAAGGCGGGGAGACATATTCTGAGTTGTTCTCTTAAGGAACAGGGACAGCATAAGAAGAATTTTTTTATGGATGATCGTGAAAAGCTTCAGTTACAGATTGAAATAAAAAAACGCTTTTCAAACAACAAGCTTTCTTTAACATGGCTGTAAACTTCAGAAAAATATCATAATTGATGTTTTAACAATCTTTTGTAGTCATTTCAGAGGAGAATTTTTTTTGTTCTCTTTGTCTGAAACAGTTCATGATGTAGGTATGTGTGTTTCAAAATCAAAACTAGTAAGCATAAGGGAAGAATCAAAGCCAAAACAACAAAGAAAAACGAAAAGCAATCAAAACAAAGATATTTACACAGTGTACACGATATTGTCATCAGGTAAAATACATTTTTAGAGCTTGGCCATTTATCGGATAGGTGTCTGGCTGTCCCTCTAAACTCTGTAGTCGGAAGGAGCTGGGACCCAATTTCTTAGCAATCAAAAATGGTCCTAGCCACAAGTTCTGAAACTTTGTATGCTCTCATTTTCCCTCATGTGGTTTGTCCCATTTTAGGACAAGGTCACCTACCTCAAAATTTCTATCTGAGGCAGAATTGGAATCAAACCAGCTTTTAACAACAAGTTAATGTTGATCCAATTTCCGTTTCGCTTGGGCCCTAACTTCTTCTAATTTTAACAAGGTGTTAATTCGATTCTCCAAAGGGGGACAGTCCTCTTCTCGTATTTTCTGCAATAACTGCAGAGAGGGAAGGAGAATATGTGGTGGCAGAATTGCCTCCCTACTGTAAACGAGAAAGAAGGGTGAGTTACCCAGAACAGTTTTTGGAGTCACTCTATCAGCCCAGATTGTGTTTAACAGTGCATTATGCCAATTTTTATGGTTTTCAGATACTGTTCTCTTGATAATTTTGATCAGATTTTTATTAGTTGATTCTACCAAACCATTGCCTTGAGGGTAATAACTGACAGAATATTTTAGTTTAATTCCTTTTTCTAGAGAGAAATCACTCATCTCAAGAGACGCAAAATAGGAAGCGTTATCAAATACCAGGCAGTCAGGGATACCAAAATGAGTAATAATATTTGAATTCAAGAAGGTTATTACCTGACTGGTATTTACATCTTTTAATGGGGCAGCTTCAGACCACCTGGTGAAGTAATCCGTGGCTGTTATGATAAACTTATCCTGTTGTGAGGATGGTGGATTGATTGGGCCTCTAATATCAAGACCCCACTGCTGAAAAGGGGAGTCTACTGAAACAGGTTGCAGAGGAAAGGCTGGTTTCTGTATCCGTCTGGATGCTTTTTGACAAATTACACACTTGCGACACAAAGCATGAGCATATTTAAAAAGTGTGGACCAGTAGTAACCTACTCTTAATACTTTATGGACAGTGGTATCTCCACCAAAATTCCCACCAGTTTCGAAATGAATTGAGTTCTTTCAGGGTCGATAATCATTCCTTCGCTTGATACAATAAATCCTAAGAGCTTACCTTGTTCTACTGCGAAGATAGATTTTTTAGGATTCAAAGAAATGTTGTACTTACGACATCGCTGTAGAACGAATCTTAGATGAGCTAGATGATCTTATTTGTTTTTTGAGAAGACAGTAACCTCATCCAGGTAAACTACGACATATTGATTGATTAAGCCTCGGAAAGCAATGTCCATCGCTCTATGGAAAGTGGCACCAGCATTTATGAGTCCGAAGGGCATCTTCCTATAAGTGTAGGTGCCCCATGGAGTGCGGAAGGTGGTTTTAAGTTGGTCTAGAGGGGACATCAGGACTTGGTTATACCCTGAAAAACCATCCAATAAGGATAATCTTTCAGAACCAGATACCTGTTGAAGGATCTGTTCCATAGGTGGGACAGGGTAGTTGTCTTTATCAGACACTCGATTAAGATTTCGGAAATTGACACATAGTCAGATTTCACCACTCTTTTTCCAGCAGGGACCAGATTAGAGACCCGTTGCGTGTGCCTAACTGGGAAGATTATCTTAGCGTTCAAGAGTTTATTTAATTCCTTCTTGACAATAAGTTCAAGTTTTGGGTGCATTTTCCTTAAATTTTGTTGAAAAGGTTGGGTTTGGGATTTCATAGGAATAACATGTTGTATAATGTTAGAATCAAAGGTTTTTAGGTCGTCGTACGTCCAAGCAAAAACATCTTCGAATTCCTTAAACAATTTAATAAACGCTACTTTTTCTTGTTCAAAACATACCACCCCTAAATTAATGCACCGTGGATTGTCTTTAGTTCCCAAGTTTACTTTTTCATGCGTTAAAGAGGAACTATTCGTTTTACAGTTCACTGATTTTTTGAACTTGTCCTAAAGATCATAATTTTTTTCTAATCTAACTACAGATTTAGGGATAGAATTTACCATGTCTGATGAAGATTCAGGAGATCTTAGATCTGGTATTACCGTGAAGTCACGAAGATTTTTGTCATGAGTACCTTCGTCGATTACTGCGCCCTGGAAAGTTTCTTCCATATGCAGGAAACTTATAATTTGTTGATCGTCATCGAAGACTCTCCAATTTGTGATGTTGTCGAGAACGGATGGTATGAACAACAGTTCGACGGAGAATGCATTCGGAGACAAGCCTTCTGCACGAAAAAGTTTCGAAGCTACATTAGCTAACAAGTCGTCTTCCGAATTATTCAATCTAGGAATAGAATTTATGTTAAATGCAGAAAACTTATTCATCAAATTCCATACCTCAGATTGGTAGCTTTTAAGGTGCAGAGATAAACAGTGGATATAAGTTTTTACCTGTCTAACCACAATTTCTGAATCGCCAAAGACAATCAAATTTTGAACGTTCATATCTAATGTTTTTCTAAGGCCTTGCAATAAAGCCTCATACTCTGTTGTGTTGTTTGTACATTCAAACTCTAACCTGCACACAATCAGGGTTTTGTTACCTGTTGGATCAATAATCACGTAGTCTGCTCCAACTCCTTCTTTGGATTTTGACCCGTCAAAGTAAAGAGACCATATTTGATTTTTTTCGGGTGCATGTAACCATTGGGTAGATGTTGTCGGCTGCATATATGCCAAAATTTTAGACTGTTGTTCAGGGTTAGTGATAGCGGAAGTTTCGGCCATGAAATTTCTGAAAAAGGTATCCATCCTTTGTATTTCAGGTGAATCGGCAGAAGGTTTAAATGTCTCATTGGGATCATTTAAATCTGTCACTGTGAACTTTAGGTAATGTTCACGATTTACCTTGATTCTGTTGGGCTTTCCATTCTCGAGCAGCCATAGGTGGGACCAATCCGTCACAAAATAGCTATGTAGCTGTTCCAATCAGTCTCTACTAAAAAAAAAACCATAAAATTATGGGATATCTACGACAATAATATCAATCACTTGATGAACTTTAGGGTTAGACGACAATCTTATAAGCACATTTCTCAATTCGCCTATAACTTTAACACTAGTTCGATCAAGTTGGATGATCTTCAAGGTGGATGGTTGAACTTCAGCATTAATCTTCTGACATACAGACCATGACTTTACGTTAGATGACGCTCCTGAATCTACCATACAGTTGTGTACGTTCCTATTGAAGATTTCAAAAGTTAACAAAAATGGAGGGACATTTCTGCGAGTACTAATGGTGGAAGCTTGTTGCGATAGTTGAACTTCAGCATTAATCTTCTGACATACAGACCACGACTTTACGTTAGATGACACTCCTGAATCTACCATATAGTTGTGTACGTTCCTATTGAAGATTTCAAAAGTTAACAAAAATGGTGGGACATTTCTGCGAGTACTAATGGTGGAAGCTTGTTTCTTTTTACTCGCAACCTCTAAAACTAATTTATCTACATTTGTTACATTGTTTATAGGAAGGTCTCTTTTCTCGTGAGAATCAGAAGTAGTCTTGGCAGAGGCCTTCTGAGGAACTTTGGGGTTTCTCTGAGAACCTTTGTTACTTCTTGGATTGTCGTTTTTGCTGTTCTCTGCAATATTCTGTAGCATTTTTTGTAGCAGAAACGAGAATTTTAATAATTCATAAACAGAAATATTAGCCCTTAATTTTTTTAGATCTTCAACCAAATCATAATCTAAGCTTGGGTTTACATAATTCTGTTTAGTCTTAGTTGGTTTAGACTATTTTGGGGGAAAATTCATAGTGATTTCAGAAGAAGGCTTGTTTACCATCTTACTCCTAGTATTGTAAGGATGTACTGTTTCGAAATTAGCTTGAAAAATACTATCTGAGAAATTTCCAAAAATGTTCGGAGACGATTCATCTTCTTCTACTGTCTCTTGTTCTACTGCTTCCTCAAGGATCTCATGAGGCATCAAGTTATCCTGTGCTTCTAGAATCGTTTGAATAGCAAATTGCAGGCTTTCTAGATTTAGGCCTTCAGTATTTGAATTAGGTCGGTTGGTGGGAAAAGGCTTCCTAAACAGGGGTTTGTAGGGCCCTTTGCTCGAAGAAGCTTCTTCAGCCGTCCTTTTCAAATATATAACTTGATTGGACATTTTTTGAACGACTTTCTGTAATTTTTCTAAATCTGAGCTTTCCAGTTGTGCTTTGTTTTAAGAAGGTCTAGGGAGGATTTCGATTTTCTTTTTGGAAGATGAACTAGTATCAATTTCGTTGCTAGTAGTGTATTTTAAGCTAAGGATGTCATTCTCGATCTGACTGGCCTCTTTGAAGGCTTCTATCAACGTGGCTTTCTTAGATCTCTTTACCCAAATGGCTATGCTTTGATGCAAGGCTTTCGTATAATATGCTATGATAAGATTCTCGGCAGGCATCGAATCCGTAGGGATTCGGTTCTTTAGTGTTAAGAATCTTTGATTAAAGTCTTTGATCTTCTCTTTGGGGTTCATTCTTAAACTAGAAAGTTCTATGACTAGAACTTATGGAGACTTGTCATTTCCAAACTTCTCCAGAAAACAGGATTCAAACTTCTCCGATGAGACGATGGTATGGGGTTGTTGGGAAAAGTACCAGGTAGAGGCATTGCCCTCAAAGGTGTAGGGAAACAATCTACAGAATACGTCTTTGTGCTCGACACTATGGAGTCTAATGGCTAACATAAACTTTTTGATGTGATCCTCAACAATCTATTTAGAGTTCGGGTCAAATTTAGGAAGCCATTTCTCCGGGTGTTTGGGTAAGGGATGCTGAGGCCCAGGTATGGCCACTGCATCTTGGTCGAGCCAGGGTCTGGCGGGATTGTTCTGATTGGCCATAGGTGTGGGTGGTGTTGAAGGCTAGCATGAGGAATTTCCTTCGTCAGAGGACTCTTCTCCAGAAGAAGAAGGAGATGAAGGAGGTGGTGATGGTGGTATACCAGATCCTCCTGCTACAGGGGTGAGGATTGGATCTGTAGGGTTTAAAGTGAGATCAATGCCTCCAAGTTGTTCTATGATATCAAAGAAGTCTAATGGTTGGTACAAAGGTCGGTTTGGTTGTCTTAAATGGGTGAAGGCACTGTGTTTTCTTATGAGAGATTGGCGGACAATCTCTTGTATGTCACCACCTGTAGGATTTGGAGTTACTGGTTCAACTGTGATCCGTATATCATCATTTGATGTGGTTGCTGTTTGAGGGACATTGTTGTCATTTGAATGGCTTATAGTCACTATAGGTGAGTGGGTAGGTGGTGGAGGAGTCTTACGACCACCTCGTGCCATTAATAATTTTCAGGCCCTCCTTCTAGCGCCATTTGTTGACGAGCGAAATTGACAGCTCGTCAACTCGAGGAGTGAATCCGGTTCGGGGTTGTCTACTTAACCAAAGACATTTGGATTAATCCACTCCAATGGGTTTAACAACTCCGTTGGCCAATCTAAGTCCTAAGAAAGTAAAGAAAAGAAAACTAAAGAAACTAACTTAATGAAAAACACTAGCTGAAAACTATATACAAATCTACAATATACTTACAGTTCACTAACTAATATTTATAAAATAGCTCTACGATTATATGTACAATATGATTATATCTCTGATATATGTATAACATTTACATAATGCAAATTTTGATCGAAATCTACGAAAATCAAATATGAATTGATTTATTTAGCGACAACAAAACTATCACTCAGTCTTTTTGATTTATTTTTATAATGTTTATGAACAAGAAATGAAATAGAAACGGTCTAATTGAAAAATAAAGATAACAAACAATACAATGTATTTATACTATAGGAAATTCCTATATTAATTTAACTAACAAAATAAAACAAGCGAACTAACCTGTAATTGCACCTCTTATTCGTCCCGCGTATAACATATGATTTTGCTGTTTGATGAGGCCAACCCGCACCAGATTTTCCAAATGATTCTCGTAAATGAAAAGCAGTTATGATCGAATACTACTAACAGAACATAAGAGAAGTAGTAACAACAATTTTATGATTTTACAAATGATCACATTAAGATAAATCTAGCTGTAAAAATTTGCATATGACTGCTCATTGAATAAAGAAGATTAACCTTCTAATCATCAAATTTGAACAGAGTGATTGTTGTATATAATATGAGAGACATAAAACACGGACATCATATAAACTCCATCAAATCAATCTGTAATAAACCATGATATCTAAAGTAGTCATAATTAAATTACAAATCAAAATGACCAAAAGTTGAACAAAAATACGATACATCGAAGATAAAGTTGTGTCAATATCAACTTCCATTCAAGTCTTTCAATCATAAATCCATAGTTTCTTCTCCCAAGCAGTGATGGTATTTAGTTTACAAAACAATACATTTATATAGGCTACAGGATCAAAACGCTTCCTGTGGATATCATCAAATTTGTTCCAAAAATTGTGGGGGATGCAACCTCCCAGATTCTCATTGTTATCAAAACTAACAGCCTATTCTAAAAACACATAAAGACATAGCACACTGAGAGATTCCACTAGCAATTCAAATCTTCTTTAGAAATCATATGTACCTACAAACACACAAGAATAAATGATTTCAGATTGCATTTTGGTTGTAAAAATCAAGAAATTCAAATTTTAGTAACTAGCTACAGAATCTCACGATTTTGTAGCTAGTTATAATTACAACTAGAATCGTGTTTTATTAAATCAATCAAAACATACTAGATATAATTTTAGCAAAAAAATCATGTATTCTAATTAAAAACAAAGACAAGATCATCCTAAAATTATTTTTAAAACACGATACCTCATATTAAGGGATTTGTCTTAATCAAGCAATTTTCGAATTCACAATGGCAGTCGCTGCTTCCACGTTCTTAAAAACAATAGACCCTGTGGTTTTTTGTCTTTTATCATTGGTTTGGGCTACGGATTGTAGTCTACCATTCTCTTTTGTTAGCAAATTCACCTAGTCCTCCAAGGATTTAATCCAAGACTGAAGTAAAGCCATGTCTCTGTAATATCTATCGAACCATGACTGACATTCGTTGCATTGCGGCTGAATAGACTGTGTATTAGCAGTGATGTTATTGACATGTGGGGACCTTTCCATTTGACTTGTAGGTTCTCTGTTGAGTTTGATCCCAGGGAAGTTGGGGTTTTCTTTAAGACACGGTGGAAGGTTCGTCACATAATCATAGGGTTTACCAGAGCAAAGTCCATACGAATATGGATATTCTTCAGTTAGAAACCGTTCAATTTTCGAATCAAAATCCTCACTTAACACAATTGGGTTTTGGTCTGCACAGGACTTAGGTTTATTTCGGGCACACCGTGAAACCCAACGCGCGACCCTTTTACCCTTGTAATTGATATCACTATTACCTTTACACTTTTTCTTTGCAGATTTTTTAACAGACTTACCACCACCTTTGGGATACAAATCAGGTAGAGTGTCGAGTTGGGTAGTGTCTGAGTAGGTCGAGGGTTCCACAGAGGGCAAGAGAGAAGGAGGAGGGATGGAAGTTTCGACGAGGGTTTCTGTGACGACAGACTTGTCAACCTGTCCTATTTCACTACTAGAAAAACCATTCCTTAACAGGAAGGCGTCCCAACAATCACCGTTTAACTTCAACTGATGAACCATAATAATTTTGATCAAATAGTGGTGGAATAGGCTAGAATCAGATTTTTTCCTTTTAAAACGCTTTTCCATTTTGTATAAACTTCGAAGAAGAAAATAGGGCATGTTTAGGGGAAAATCGATAAAACGCATGAGCAACCGCAAGTGATATAAGAAAACCAAACCATATCTACTCTCACAGGTAACGAACTGCTTGACAATAGCTAACAGATTGTGCCATCTAGGTTTTAGAGCTGTAACGGGCATACCTTTGTCGCAGCTGGTAATATTCCCTGAGGTAAACAACAGTGACCAGGGAACCTCCTCAACCTTTGAGTTTTTAAACCACTTTTGTCCCACGGCTGGCAGACCGGTGGCTTGGCTGATGAAATCTTCATTTAACTCAATCTGGACATCTCCTATTTTAGCTCTGGAACCATCAAACGTTAACGCAAATTCTTGGGTGACTGCTAAATTAAAACCCTCAAATTTTTCAATGAATACCCACCAGCCATTCCTCTCTAAGTCTTCTCGGGCATTATCAAACGATAAAAAAGTATGGACAATGTTGGGCTCAATTCTCACTACAGGGTCCATGGATAGCAGCACAGGATCGATAGGGTATTCGGCGATAGGGTTTGATAGAACAGAAACAGAGCCATTTCTCGGAGCTTCCCCAACACAATGCAAAGGTAGCTCGAAATGATAGGAAGGAGCATTAATGCTATGCGTGTGAGGAAAATCGTATAGATCGAGGCCATGCAAAAACATCATAGCAGGTTGTACTTAGAATGACACCTCGGTGTAAAGGCACAAAAATCATAACAATTTAAAACCAACATATGTATATCCACGATTTGATCGAAATGTCAAATAATTGAATCAAAGTTTTCATATTAACAATAGTCAAATGCTAAATGGGTGGTGGTTTAATACATATGCAACCAAGGTGTGTTCAAGACCAAGGGGTGATAACCATGGAAACAACCATGTTCATGATAAAATAAGACAAATAGACAATAAACCATATGAACATTAACCCTTTGATGTAATCAAACATGAATTCCAACTGTGGGTTTTCATTCTTGCAGTCGTGAAAACGAAATCGAAAAGCAGGTACGCAGAAAGAGACATATACTGGTGTCATTTAATGAGAAAGGTTGCGACGAGTAATGAGAATTTAAAAACCCTATATAGGCATCTTGTAAAAATAGAGATTAATATGGCTGCCAATAGGTTTCTAAGTAGGTTACCATCCTTCTATAGTGACAAGATTCAATATAATAACCCCAAAACTTTGGAGGAAGCCATAAGGAGAGAGAGGTATCTTTATGAGCAAAGAAAACGAAGGTCAATTTTCCAAAAGGCTTGGAATGGAAAAATGAAGGATAAAAAGGATCAAAGGAATAAAGGTTTTAAGCCACCATTTTTAAGGAACAACTCCCAAGAAAATAAAAAAGGCTAGTCAACCCAAAATGAACACAATATTGTGGAAACATTTTGGGAAAGTCCAAGAAACAACATGTACAATGCTTGGGATGTGAGGGAAATAAATTATATAGGGACTTTCCTCACAAAGGAGAAAGAATGAGGACTATCCACAACATTCAATAGGTTGAAATAGTGGAATACATGGGAGGAAACATTCCAAGGATTTTTTCATCCGTGGACAACAAGAAATTAGAGTATTAATATCCCATGATTGAAGTGAAAGGTGAGAATGATAACCAACCCATAGAAATTTTAATTGATTCTGGATCTACCCATAGTAACATAAATGCTAACATTGTTGAAATATTTCACTTGCAAAGGAGTAATTGTTGGAGTTACTTCACACACACCTAGTATTTATTTTTCCTAAGGTTATTCCTTTTTTATTATTCATTATCCAGTCTCCTATATTTTAGGGGAGAATATTCCACCTAGAGAATATTCTCTTCAGTTGACACTTCAGTTTCACTAATTGAGTTGAGTCTAGATGATGCATTGGTTTTGTCACCATGAAACATTTGGATCATCACCATGCTAATGCACACTTTCCTTGGGATCATCACCATATTGGCACATTACCCTTGATTCCATGATCTACTCCTCACTACTCTTTGTTCAGTTAGTTAACTGAAGATTAGTTGACTAGTTAACTCAGCTAGGTTGAAGTTCACTCATGTAACTACCTGAGAGACTAGACTAGGTGACAGTTCACTCTCGTAACTGTTGGTGTGTGTCCAGATCACTCTAGAACACCAATATGGTGCATTGGTTCTCCTCTAGCGTACATTGGTTGAGTTATGTAGAGTATATCATGTGTAAATTATTCATTATTCATTACGGTTAATGAGAATTCTTCTATTCTTTCTCTCCTTCTTCTTTCTCATTTTCTCTCTACAAATGTGTGTGGTATTTTCTAGATAGATATATTATGTGCAGGTTCAACACATTTACATGGTATTAGAGCCGACATACTGCTAATCAAAAGATACACCGAATGTTTTTGCAGGTACAAAATATTGAAGACAGGGAAAATATGGATTTCCAAAAAGAATTCATTCTTACACCTTACAACTACTTTGCATGGAAAGATAAAATAGCCATATATATCTAAACCAGAGGATTGTACAAGTTAAACTTGAATACATATATAGAACTGACATCAGCCATAGAAAAATCCAAGTACTTAAATCTCATGGATGAGGCACTCGAAACATTTTGCAGTCTTATTTCTCCATATCTCCTTTTTCACATATCTTCCTCTAAGACTCCCAATGAAGCTTGTACCACCTTGGAATGGATATTTTGCAAATAGGATGATATGATGGGACACATGTTGGAGGTGTAACTACTCACATTGGATCAAAAACTCTTCGACAACATCCAATATTTCTTTACAAAATTCAAGGATTTACTGTCGCAACTCAAAGCTTGCGGGGTTGATAAATCAAAGGAGGAGAAATAAATGGTTCTCACCATTCTCTCCAAGATTGGTTTTGAATTCTCTGTATTCATATCCACATTCAATTCTGTCAGATTATCCTCTGGAGCCACCTCGAAGAGGCCTTCTCTTGAGGAATTTATTGAATCCCTGACACAAGAGAAAACCAAGATCATCAACATGGTCACAATCAAAGGACCAAGGGTGCATGCACTCACTGTGCAATATGGAACCCAAAAATATCAAAAATCTAAATATAAAGAAAAACAAAAATCTCATGCACATCCGAAGAAGGAGGGGTACACAAAACCCTTCATCGATGCCTCTGGATCCAAAGGGGAAAAGGGAAGAAAAGGGGAGAAATGCATGTATTGTCACAAAGGATTCCATCCAGAATCTGCATGCATGAAAAAAAATAGATCTAATGATTCAAATACTTCAGTGAAACAACCTTGGAGATCGCATCCCCAAGGGTTCCAAGAAGAAGAAGCCAAAAGATCATAATTCCAAGAAAGGAAATTATATCCATGCCTTGATTGCCATCAACTCCTCTCCTGATGCTTGGATCATAGATTCAAGAGCATCACATCACATGGCTACCTCAAAAGAAGTATATTATTCATTGGAGGCATGCAAAGGACCTCTTATTTTTATGGGGGACAACTCTTCTATCAAAGTCACCGACAAAGGAAGGATTGAACTCACCAACGAAAGCTTTGAGAATGTGCTACACATTCCCAAACTTTTCGCCAACCTTCTCTCTATGTATCATATGACAAATTTTGGCACTGGAAAGAAATTCATATTCACACCAAATTCTATGGACATCTACGACATGAAAACCAACTCCAGGGTTGCTACCAGTGAGGTAAATCATCATTCTAGATTGTATAAATTTTGTGAATTCATTTAACCTGATTCTGCTTTACTACTTACTCATGCTAATGAAAGTAGTAGGATATGGCACAAAATGTTTGGACATTTGAATTTCATATACATGCAACAACTTAGCAAGAAAATATTGTTTGATGGTCTACCAAACATCCATTTCTCCAAGGGAGTATGTGAGGGATGTGTTCTCAGAAAACACCCTCAAGAGAAATTCGACAAGGGAAAGTCTCAGAGAGCTTCCACGCCTTTAGTTATAATTTATAGTGACCTTATGGGTCCTTTTCTGCACCCATCGATCAAAAAAGAGAGGTTTGTTCTCATTTTTGTTGATGATTTCTCACGTTTTACATGGATCT
This sequence comes from Picea engelmannii, assembly GCA_009831015.1. Classification (NCBI taxonomy): domain Eukaryota; kingdom Viridiplantae; phylum Streptophyta; class Pinopsida; order Pinales; family Pinaceae; genus Picea; species Picea engelmannii. The sequence continues at coordinate 512,742 of ML777189.1, forward strand.
ACTTTCTCAGGAAAAAATCTGAGGTCTTTCAACACCTCAAAGATTTCAAAGCCCTAGTTGAGACACAGTCCGAAAAGAAGATAAAATTCCCTTGAACTGATAACGGGGGAGAGTATGTAAATCATGAGATCCATAATCTTTTCCATGATGCAGAGATTCAGTTGCAACACACAATCCCCTATACTCCGCAGCAAAATGGAGTTGTTGAGTGGAAAAACAGATCTCTAAAGGAGATGGCATCCTGCATGTTGCATGCAAATTCAGTACCACAGAGACTATGGGACGAAGCACTTGATTGTGCATCATACATCCAAAAAATATCTCCCCATATATCTGTCAAGGATAAGACCCCTTATGAGGCTTGAAGTGGCCTCAAACCGTAAGTGACCCACTTTCGCATTTTTGGTTCACGTGCATGGGCTCAGATTACCTCTGAAAAGAGGAAGGCATTTGATCCATAGAGAAAGGAGTGATTTTTTGTTGGATACCCCGACGGTGTGAAGGGATATAGGCTTATTGATATTTCCTCAGACCGGCTCATCATTAAGTTTAGTGTCCAATTTGAGGAAAGTGTATTGCATGTACCCCAACAGTCACATCCAGACACCTTCATTCTTCCACCTGTCCGAGATGATGAGAATGCACATGTCAACTCTTATTCAAATGAGAGTTTTGATTCAGAGGAATAAGATGATTCAAATTCAGAGTCATTACAGTCCAATGCAGAGTTAGAGCATCCAAATGCAATTGCAGATCCAAAGTAGAGGCCCAAGTGGGCATAGGATACTCTTCAGGATGCAAGGTATCTCATTGGTGATCCATCTGATACTAGGAGGACTCGATTTGATTTCGAGGAGCCTCCTATTTCACTCACTTCCACTGAACCATTTCCCTCTAGGAATATTTTCTTGCTTCATTTTTAAGATCCACAGTCTTATGGAGAGGCTGTTGGAAATCCCTTTTGGGAATCTGCCATGTAGGAGGAATACAACTCCCTTCTCGAGAACCATACTTGGGATCTGTTTCCCCTTCCTTCTAGGAGGAAACTTGTCAGATGCAGATGGGTCTATAGGACCAAGAGCATACCGGATGGACAGATTAGCAGATACAAAGCCAGGCTTTTTTCCAAAGGCTTTTAGCAGGTGCATTTCATTGACTATGATGAGACCTTCTCTCTAGTAGCGAATATGGATTCCATGCGATTGGCACTTTCCATTGCGATAGCCAAGGGATGGGAAGTCCATCAGATGGACGTGAAGAATGAATTTCTTCACCGTGATCTCTCTGAGGAGATGCATATGGAGCATCCCCAGGGATTTATGCAGGACTCATATTTGGTCTATCGACTAAAGAAGTCCCTTTATGGCCTCAAGAAGGCTCCGAGGGCATGGTATGCCAATATGGACTCTTACCTGTTGTCACAGAACTTTGTATGTTGTAAATTAGACCTGAATGTCTATATGCTTAGGATGATTGATTCACTTCTACTCTTAGTTCTGTATGTTGATGATTTGGTTATCACTGGTTGCTCGACTTCGACAATTGTTGTAGTCAAGAGGATTCTACATGACAGGTTTTTGATGACGGATATGGGTCCACTACATTTATTCCTTGGAATCGAGATCAGTTAGGATGCATCATGCATCAAACTGTCTCATTCCAAGTATGCACAAGATCTCCTTGAGAGATTTCACATGATAGACTGCAAGTCTACTCCGACTAATTTCCTATTAGGATTCAAACTTGAGGATGGTGGGGAGACTCCACTGGTTGACAACGTGACACTATACACACAACTAGTGAGGAGCTTGTTGTATCTCAAACACTCTAGACCAAATCTTTCCTATGCAATTGGCGCATTTTATAGGTTGATGCAGGAGTCGCATGAGCTATATTGGAAGGATGCAAAGTGTATCCTTCAATATGTACATGGCACCATCACCTTTGGGATTCATTATGCAATAGACTCTAGATTATATCTCATCAAGTTTGTCGATTCTAACTGGGCTGGAGATAACATTGATTGCAAGTCCACATCCGATTACTCACTCAGTCTTGGTTCCAGGCCTATATGTTGGTCGATCAAGAAGAAAGTTTCCATTGCTCTATCTTCATTCGAGGCAGAGTACAAAGGAGTAGTTAACATAACCATTTATTCTATGTGGCTACATCATTTTCTCACTGAGTTGGGAATTCAGTTTCATTGACCAATCATCATCTGGTGTGACAACCAAAGCACTCTAAAGTTATCTAGAGATCCATTTCAGAGGCAGCGTATGAAGCACATCGATATCCACATGCACTACATATGGTACTTTGTACATGAGGGGATCATCGACTTACAATTTTGTCCTTCAGCAGAATAGATGACAGACATCTTCACCAAGACCTTCACTGAGCAAAAGTTCCATTCTCTTCGAAGTCATCTTGGAGTGAAGGAAACAGTTTCCTAGCAACTGTAGTTCTTCTTTTTACATACATTGTACCTTGAGGGGGGGTTTTGCCCATGAGTTTTCCCCTCTTTCCTCATTTTATTTCATTGTATCTTTTTTATTTGGGTACCTAACATGGCCTCGTTGTCAAGACCCATTCTTTATTTTCACCATAGTAATGTTCAAGGGGGGTGTTTGAGTTGCTTCACACACACCTAGGATTTATTTTTCCTAAGGTTATTCCTTGTTTATTAGTCATTATTAGTCATTATACAGTCTCCTATATTTTAGGGGAAAATATTCCACCTGAAGAATATTCTCTTCAATTAACACTTCAGGTTGACTAGTTGAGTTGAGTCTAGATGTTGCATTGGTTCTGTCACAATGTTAATGCACACTCTTCTTGGTATCATCACTATACTGGTGCATCACCCTTGATTCCATGATCTACTCCTCATTACTCTATGTTCATTCATTTAACTGAAGACTAGTTGACTAGTTAACTCAGCTAGGTGGCAGTTCACTCCCGTAACTACCTAAGAGACTAGACTAGGTGGAAGTTCACTCCCATAACTGTTGGTGTGTGTCTAAATCACTCTATACCACCACTATGGGGCATTGGTTCTCCTCCAATGCGCATTGGTTGAGTTATACATAGTATATCATGTGTAAATTATTCATTATTCATTATTCATTATGGTTAATGAGAATTCTTCTATTCTTTCTCTCCTTCTTCTTGTTTCTCAATTTCTCTCTGCAAATGTGTGTGGTATTTTCTATCTAGATCTATTATGTGTAGGTTCAACACATTTATGGTAATCATAAGAAATCTTGTTTAGTTTAGTTATCCATGGGGGCTAAGAGGAAAATCAATGAGTTGGTTAAAGTATGTATGATAGACATGAATGGACTTGGAACAAAGGTAGATGTAAACATCATACCATTGGGTTCATATGAATATCTAATTGGTATGGATTGGCTAGAAAAAAATCATGCAATACTAGACTTTTACAACAAGACAATCAAATGTCTTGATGAGGAAGGGAAACAAGGTAATATTCAAGGCATTCCAAGAGCTATAGTTGTTAGAGAGATTTCAGCTATGCAACTGAAAAAGAGTTTCATGAAGGAATGTCAAATTTTTGCAGCTTATATGGAATATACAACCAAAGATAAAGTGACAAGCATTGAGGACCATCTGGTCTTAAGGTATTTTGAATATATTTTTATAGAAATCCCAGGATTTCCACCAAAAGAGACATTGATTTCTCTATTTATTTGATGCCAAGAGTTGCTCTAGTGTCCAAGACACCTTACAGAATGGGCATGCCATAATTGAAAGAGTTGTATATGAAAATTGAAGAGTTTCTAAAAAATGGGTATATACGTCCAAGTGTTTCACCTTGGGAGCCCCAAATATTTTTGTGAAGAAGAAAGATGGAACGTTAAGGTTGTGCATTGATTTCAAACAACTGAATAAGGTCACCATAAATAACAAGTATCCTTTTCCAAGAATTGATGACTTATATGATATATGATAAGTTGAAAGGTGCAATAATATTTTTGAAGGTTGATTTGAGATCAGGTTATCATCAAGTAAGGATAAAAGAAGAAGACATCAACAAGACAACATTCAAGACAATATAACAACATTATGAATTCATGATAGTGCCATTTTGACTATCAAATGCCCCAACAATATTTATGTGTTTGATGAATGGAGTGTTCATGGAGTACCTTGAAAAGTTTGTAATTATGTTCCTAGATGATATACTTGTCTACTCTAAGTCCGAAGAGGAACATGAAAAACATTTAAGAATGGTGTTGCAAGTTTCAAGAGAGAATAAGTTGTATGCTAATCTAAGTAAGTGCATCTTTTATCAAAAGATGATTCACTACTTGGGGCATATAATTTCAGCAGATGGGATAACAATGGATCCTAAGAAGCTAGAGGCCATTAGAGGATGACTAGCACCAAATAATGTGACATAGTTTAGATCATTCATGGGTTTTGTCGATTATTACCAAAGATTCATAAAAGGTTTTTCAAGGATTGCAATTCCAATCACTTATTTGCAAAAGAAGGGAGTGAATTTTAAATGGACACCCAAGTGTGAAGAGAGATTTCAGCAGTTGAAGGAAATATTGACAAGTGCACCAGTCTTGAAGATTGCATATCCAGATGAATATTTTGTTGTGTGCACCGACGCGTGCAAGGAAGGGCTCGGTGGACTCCTCAGTAAAAAATATCATGTGGTATAATATGAATCCAGGAAACTAAAAGAGCATGAAATAAATTATGCTACCCATGATATAGATTTAGTAGCAATTGTACATGCATTAAAATTGTGGAGCAATTACCTTATGGGGAAGAGATTCAAGATAAGGATAGACCATTGTGGTTTGAAGCATTTGTTTGGACAACCAACACTAAATGTCAGACAAACTAGATGGCTAGAATTTCTGAGTGAATATGACTTTGAAATTAAGCATATAAAGGGAAAGGAAAATCAAGTGGTTGATGCACTTAGTAGGAGAGCTCATGAACTGCATATTGCAGCCATAATCATGTATAGAACATATATGAAATGAAAAAATTTTACAGCGGAAAATTCAGGTCAAAGTTATTTAAAAATAAAAGAAACATTACAACAAGGTAATTTTTAGCAGAAATTTAATTTTTATGAGCTGAAAGAAGATGGAATTCTTATGTATAAAGGAAAGGTGTGTGTGTTGAMTTTCAGTGAGCTAAAAAATCTAGTTTTGATGGAAATGGACAATGTGCCATATGACGGGCACCCAAGATATAAGAAAATAATTGCAGTTGTAAGAAACACATATTTTTTTCTAGGAATGAAGAAAGAAGTGGCTAATTACATGGYCATATGTCTAGAGTGTCAAAAAGTGAAGACTAAACATAGGCACCCAATAGGTTTTCTATAGCCATTTCCCATTCCATAGTGGAAATGGTAATTTGTCATAGTTGATTTTATTACAAAGCTACCTAGAAAAATGAATAAACATGATTCCATCATGGTGGTGGTGGATAAATTGACTAAGGAAACACATTTTATTCCAATAAATACTACACACAAGGCAACAAATATTGCGGAAATATGTATGAAAGAAGTTCATAGGCTACATGGAGTGCCTAAGAAAATAGTTTCAGATAGAGATTCAAAGTTTACATCTAATTTTTGGAAAGGTTTGTTCAAAGGATTTGAGACAAATCTAAATCTTAGTACATTATATTCCCAAATTCAGATGGGAAGACAAAGAGAATCAACATGATAATTGAGGACATGCTTAGAATGTATATTATGGATCACCCATTAAAGTGGGAAGATTTAATTCATTTATTTGAGTTTTCTTACAACGATGGGTATCAAGCCTGATTGAAAATGAGTTCATTTGAAGCATTGTATGGAAGAAAATGTAACACACCAATAAGTTGGAATAATCCAACAGATAGAGCAGTTGTTGGGGAAGAATTGTTAAAGGAAATGGAATAGCATATGAAAAGGATAAAAAAAAATTTAGAGGCTACCCAAGATAGGTGAAAACGTTATGTAGACAATAATAGAGTATTTAGATATTTTAAAGTGGGTGAAAATATGTTTTTAAAAGTGAAGGAAAAGAGAAGTTCTCTAATATTAGGAAGTTTCCCAAATTTGGAAGCAAGATATTGTGGAGCTTATGAAATATTAGAAAAGATAGGGTTAGTTGAATACATGATAGCATTTCTTGCATCTATGAGAGTTCATATGTATTTCATGTATCATTATTGAATAAATATTTTCCTGACCCTAACCAGATAATTCATTAGAATGTGATCTAGGTGGAGCACAAAGGGGATTTCCGGGTGGAACTAGTACACATCCTATACTGGAAAGTCAAGTGCTCAGGAAAAAAGCCATAGGGATGGTAAATGTTCAATGTACCTATTATGGTATTGAATATGCTACATGGGAGCATGAAGAAAACATGTGGGAAGAGTACCCACAAAATTTTGACAATTTTGAAGAAGACATAATGCGAGACTCTGTTTTGAGCAACTAGAGTTTCAGAACCACATCTCAGAGTCCTATCCATCTACGTTGGGGAAATTAATAAATAAATGGATCATTCCTTTGGTTATCCTTGATAAACATATGGTAAATACCTTGGTTTAACCATGATAATCGAATGGTACATTCCTTGGATCGACAAGTTGAAAGGAACATGAGATTTTGGTTGGAACTGTTGTTGGAGTTGTAAAATTGCAAAATTTTATTTTCTAATATCGTGATGTAAATTTTCATATATGTATATCAAGATAGTGTGAACCAAGGATGATGCACAATTTTATGGGAGAGTTAATGTAAAATCCCCAATATAATCCCCAATTTAATTAATGCTTATGCAAATATAATGTGCGGCTACGACCAAAGCGATGTAATATGTGAATTATATTTCATTTTTTTATTAATAAAATGTTATTTCAGTTTCTAAGGGGACTTGGAAAAGAGATGAGGGATGAATTAATACACAAGAGAGGGGAGTTTCTTGGATAATATCCAAGAGGGGTCCAAGGAAAAATACCCATGTAAATTAATTCAACCCTTTTTCCTAAATTTGTTATTTGCATATGAACCTTCAAATTTCAGATTGAGTGTTCCCAAAGCTAATCATTGAATGCATGTAAGAGGGTGGGTGTGAGTGGTCACATACCAAAGTTATTTTACACATGGGGGATGAGTAAAATCAACATGGGTAAGTGTGTGATTCAGGAAATAAATCCAAAGGAGAGAAATTTGTATGGATTGGGACAATAGTTTTAGGAAGTCACGTTTTTTTGCATGAGAAGCAAGTAGAGAGAAAGAAAGAGAGAAGGAAAGAGAGCTTGAAGTTGGTGCAGCCATTGAGTTAGAATTTTAGATCATCATAGAGTATATTTGGAGTTGGAAACTAAAGAACCAATTTTTCAGGCCTGAAGAGTGAACTCCTAGGCGAGTTCCATTGTAACAACAATTTTTTTCTGTTGGTTTGCTGGTAGTTTTCCTAGTAGCAAGTTACCTAAGTTCCCATATGAGAGATTCCTATATACCTGTGCCAGAGATACCTTGATAAATGAATGGGATGTTTGATGGATTGATATTAGTGAAGGGGTACATTCCTTGGTTGGGAAGGTCAAGAGGAAGGGAACCGATAGACAATCGAGATAGTTGTAGGAAGATATCAGTGGGTTGTGAGGTTTATGAGCTGTGAGTGGGAAGTGAGAGACCACCCTTGTTATAGAAAGATTTTCCTCACCCTATGCAAGATTGCACAAAGGGCCTTTTTCCATTTCCCTATGTATAATTGAAGTCCCTTTTTGCAAATCCCAGAGCTAAAAACATAATTTTTCCACATATACATGCCCTGCCTATATTACAACATGTGTATATGTAGGTTGCACCACTATAGCCCGCATACATCGGGAAATGTGCCCAAAATTAAAAAATGGTGTCGGGTTTCCATGTCACATCATGATATCAATGATCCTTGGTCTTCCATATATTGGAAACGTTCTGACTCGGCCCTTCAGTTCCACTTGAAGGCTATAAATGGTCCAAATCCGAGCTATGGAAAAGAGGATAACTAAGTCAACTTTGAGAGAAAAGTTACTCTGGAGAAATTATTCACTTCACATTGAGTCTGCATCCCTTTGTCCTTTAAGTCTAAACACATTGTTCAACCCCCAATATCTTCCCTTACTGATTGAAAAATTCATTGTCTCTCTTATATGAGCTTGGATTTGGTGGAGGATTGAAGTGGTGGAGGCCCAACTGGAAGGAACTTAGTTTCTCAGTTCCAAACCGTGTCGACATGAAAGTTTGTAACTCATTCACTTCTGTTGATTATATCATAATAGAAATACTCTTTTCTCATCCAATTAATATCTCACAAATATTTTAATTATTAGTCCATGGGTGTATTTGTTATGAATGTTGATGGATTATGATATTAAATGTGCTAACATTATATATTGTCACCATATTCTTTCATTTCTTGGTTGTTGAGGACTAGTTGTCGGTATATTGCTTTGGGTCAAGTTCTCAACGTTGGAATTCATCGAAAGTCTAGACGAGCTAGGCCTTTTATGTTGTCTTGCTATCATATTTGTCTATATAGAATACTTGATATTAGATTTGATTTCTGCAATCATTTTTGTCTATTGTGGTTGCCCCTAGCCATAGAGAGATTTTCCTCATAACAAAATTGGCACCCATATTGGGGATAAAATATTCTTTTTAGGGTTTGGAGTGTTTTTCTCCTTAGATTTCTCTCATTCATATTGAGTTTCTTGTTGTATGATTGCTTGAAAGCCTCTTTTCATTCTGAGTCTAAGTCTTTCATCCTTCTCCTTAGCCTAGTTGTGTTTTGACACATATACACAAGTTTTTTCTTGACAGACGCATACAAGTTGTGTACATACATGCTTTTCCCTTAAACAGTCACGTACATCAACCTTTGTTGCTTGATTGCTGGGTTTGGTAGTTTCTAGGTAGGTTTTGATGATTGTTGAGTCTTCTTGGGTCTCTGTGGTGACTTTTAAGTGTCTATGGAATGACAGGAAACCTGTCTTTGGTTGAATTTTTGAGCGGTGCATTTCTCATCATCTTTTCATTTTGATTGTCCTTGCAATTTCGACTGGTTTTTTTTCTCCTTGATATCCTACTTGGGTTGTCTCTGTCTATACACAGTACAGTCTTTATATCAAGATGTTGTTCAGTACTTGAATTTTCATTTTTCTTATATTGAAAATACAAAAATATTAGGCATTTCACATTGATTGTCATTTTGATCTCTTGAGTCTTTTGTCATTTATCTTAGTGCATCTAAAGAAAGATTGCATCTTTATTTAGAATTGCATAATTGAATTGAAAATTGCATTTTTGAGAAGCATATCATTTATTGGAAATTGAAGTTAGGAGTTTGCATTGTATTCATATTCATTTATTTTACTTGTTGAGTCATACCATCACTAGTTTCATGAACACACCTTTTGAGTAGGAAAGGCCATTACAATTAACGCCATAATTTAAAATTGATTAGTTATGATTTTATTTTCTAGGGTGCACCAACTAGATTAGGATTTAGTGCCTTGGAATAGGATTTTGTGAGTAAAATTCTCGAACACTTTTAAATCAACATATGTGTCTCACAAAGGGAGTGGAGAAATCCATTGTATAATCGGTAATATTAGGAGGCTCCGCTTACACCGGATTTAAACACGAAGTCATGTGAGGTCGGTTGAAGGGATATTACCTCGATACCTTCTTAATGTCAGATATAATTATGGGGATATTGCTAGTGCCCTTACCTTCGTGAGAGGCAGTGATTTCAAGGTTTTGGGCTTTGCTACCCTTCCCATATGATGGACATGACTTACGACTGTTCAGTTGTGCATTGGTTATACCATGGTTGCTTAGTTTATTGACTTAGGTACCACATAGGTGACTTGCAAGGGTTATTCTACAGGTACCCTGGGTCATATAAGGGTCGGACAACAAACAACCTTTATGGAGGATTACCTCTCTGGGGGATCTGACCGACTAGTTGTTATGCCCATGAGGGCCCTTATAATTGATTTTGTCTCCTCCAATATTTAATAGCGGAATCTCAGGCCCCTCTTGGGCGAGGCATACCTACTTTAGAGAGGGAGGTCCCTTTCAGCCGCTTTATCCAGTTTGTGTGCATATTGGTCGTTTGATTATTTTTGGTGTTCTCTTTGATTACTATTTGGCCTAAGGATTTGTTTTTTATATCTTGAATCTTGAGTCATTGTGGAGCCAAACAAGATTCCTCGCAGGTCTCACCGCTTGTTATAGTTACCACCACATTTTGAGTCTTTTCCTTCTAAAATGCATAGAATTATTAAACATGGTACACACACCTCCACTTATTAGACTTGTGATTATACAAGGATGAGTACTGGACCGAGTTATCAAGATACTAGGAGTCCTTCAACTACCATACCTACTATAGTTAATGGTACCCCTTTGACGCCTACAACCACAATGATTGTAGTGCCAAAGGAACCTATTATCATCTCTTCCCGTCCTATAGTGAATACTCAACCTAGAGCCATGACCCCTTTGGGTCGCTTGGTCATTCACTGGGATATAATGTTCAGACTATCCCTATGCCCTCTAGTCCCTTTTCCTATGGTATGCTGAATTTTACTTCACAGTTTTAAAACTCCATCCCAGCCACTAGCCCTAATGCTAGCATTGGACTTGGGGGAAAAACTCCTACTTATACTCCATTCTCGTTTGGTGGAACTCATGTCCATCAAACGACTCCTACCATGGGAGGCATTCCTTCTCTTAACCCCAGGTCTAATCCTTTTACTTTTGGATGGAGTAACCAACCTAGCAGATAAGATATTTCTTATAGTCTGTCCTTTACACACACCTCCTTTGTACCAATTCTGACCAACACGTTTTTCATGAAAAATCCACCTTTATGCTCTGAATTCACACCCAGAGGAGGTCAGTTTCACACCTTGGGAAATCCCCAACCCGGAGCCACTTCAGCTAGGGGCAGTTTTTATAACCCTCATCAGAACATTCCTACTAGAATGATTCCAAACCAACCCCTTATGAATCATCCTGGAGGAGGGTCTTACAATCCAAGATAGGGTCATGGTGCTTACGAGAACCTTGGATGGGCTGCAATTCCCCAACCACAATCTTTCCAGGGAGCTTGGGGCCAGATGTCACAACCCCGTCTCCATTTTATGTCCATGCTCAATCTTCCATACTTTTATAAGTTGATGAATGAACATGTGTGTCATGATACCACATGACCCCTCATTTCCACCAATCTTCCTTTAGATATTCGAAAATTCGAAGGCAAAAATGGCAAGGATCCCAGTGATCAGGTTACGACCTTTCGCCTATGGTGCTCTTCGAATTCCCTTAACGATGATTCCATTTCGTTAAAAGTGTTTCAACGCACCATGATGGGGGTTTCCGTGAAATGGTATATCGAGTTAACTAGGGGGGCATACGAGACCTTTATTCATATGGTTTTAGTCTTCCTTAACCACTTCTAATTTCTGGTTCGTTATGATGTTGGCCTAGAATGTCTATCGACCTTATGCTAGGACAAGGCCACTCATATATTGGATCACATCCAAGAGTGGTGTAGATGGAAGTGGTTGATAAATACCTGCATACCCCTAGAAATTATGTTATAATTTTTCCTTAAGTCTTTACGACCTCCTATTTGGAAGGATGTTGCCACATCCGGGGTTACATATAAGGAAGAAGCGATTTTCAAATCCCAATAGTTAGATCTTATATATGATCAGTCTGGGATGTTATACGAGATTATTCTTGATGCATCGAGGTAAAAATATTACCCTAGACAAAATCCCAAGCCTCATGCCGATGGCATTGTAGGCTCTGCCAATGTGAAATCCGCAGACTCAGTGACAAGACATTTGAAAGAGTTATCTCTAAACCAGTCTGCAAGAGGGCCAAATTCATTTGTGTCTTCCAATCCCACTCATTCGACGGATGTACATTCCATGTGGACATCGACCGACCCAAATGGTAACCAGAAACTAGGAGGGAATAAGAAGAAGTTACATAATACTAATTGTAAGGGTGGGAAGAATAATAAACCAAAGGACAATGGTAATAATGAGAAGATGAATAGTAATGTTGGTGAGGGCAAAAAATAAAGGCGTAAGGTGAAATTTCCATGTAATATTTGCACAGACGATCACCTTACTCATTTATGACCCAAACTTGCGGAAGATGTGGGGCTCTTATCTCTACCGCCCACCGTGCTGACAAATCCTTTTCCACATAACCATCACATGGCCTTGAGTTCCTCAAATGTTGGAAATATGGCAAGTGGGTGTCAAAACAAATTGGCACAAGATGGTGACTATTTATGCATCAATATGGTCAAATATGAGGTTAATATCCCTACCCAATCTCGCAATTATAGTTCTCCATAGACTGTACTTGGTATAGAGTCTCCACCTCCTCTGGAGACACCCTTGCAAATCAAAAAACTAGAGCCACCGCATCGTATTATGAAAAGAGTACTCAAACACTCTACCCATAATCATAATGCTAGAGACGCCCATAATTACTCTATTGTTGATGACCAAGGTCAAACCCTTTATTCAATGTCAGCTATGGAGGTCCTCCAGATGTGTCCTTCACAGAGGAATGCCTTGATATTTTCATTAGGAGCTCTAGATCCTAGTGGCTCGAAAGTTATCAACTTTGACATCACATATGTGAAGCCTCGCTTTCCTTACCATGTGGAATTCCAAATCCATTTGGGTTACTCGAAGTATACCATCAAGCATATTGTTTTTGATGAAAGCGTTGCAACATGTGTGATGTCCCTGGTCTGTTGGAAAGCCCTCGACTTTTTGACTCTCTCTTAGTCTCCAACCATGTTGACTGATTTTGACAGTCGTTCATTCCTCCCTCACAGTATTCTTCCTTCCTTTCCAGTCCAGTTAGGTGGGAAGACGGTAGAGGTGGATGTCAAGGTGGTTGATGCACCCCTTGATTATAACTTGTTACTAGGACGCAATTGGAATTACACTATGACTGTCACTGTATCGTCTATCTTCCATACTCTTTATTTTCCTCACGATGGGAAGATCTTGATGATTGACCAATATTCCTTTGTGTATGATATCCCTAGTGCATATATTGGACTGTCGATCCACGTGGTCAACAATTCTCAGTCGACAACTGAGAATATCGATGTGAAAATGTATTAATCCCTTATGATTACCTTCAACTTCATGGCACCGATTCACCATATTTACACCATGTCCAGTAGGCTCGTTTTTTCAGATAAGTCCATTCCTTTCCACACTTCATATTTTAATGATCCTTGGACCCTACCTTCCTTGAATGCATCTTGTGAAGGTCATTCACATGCTGGAATGGACATGAAACTATAGGAAACAGAGATAGCATATCAAGTTTTTCTTGACTCTTCTACTGATCCTGATCCTATTACCTCATAGACAAACGAGGAGGATCATGTACTTGAGCCCGTGTGGGCCACTTTGTCATCTTGTTCACATGAATTCCTCGATGAGACTTTTCCCTCAGATGAAGCTATCCTCGAGGCCATGAATGGTTTTGAAAAACCTTGGGATGACATGCATCATCGCTCTTATTTTTTCCCAGATATTTCCAGAATCGAACAATATGAATTTAGATATACTCTGAGCGAGATAGTCGGTCATGCCATAGTTCTGCTTAATACACATGAAATTTATTCTAAGGGAAATATGGTGATTATCTCCCCTATTGTCATGATCTATATCTCTCGTACCACTGGAAAGATTGAAAATGTACACATTGGTGCAGATTATTCGCTAGAAGAAATCTTGATCTACACCGAAATCTTCAAGGAATTCCGAGATGTATTCACTTGGTCGTATGAAGAGATGTCAAGAATCAACCCTCGAATTGTTGAACATGAGATTAAAAATTACCCATATACTAATCCTATTTGAAAAAATCTTAGAGTTTTCAATCCCCGAAAGGCCCCTGCTATTAAGGAAGAGGTAGAGAAATTTCTTAATGTCGGCTTCATCTACCCGGTTCCCTTGACTGAACGGGTATCCAATCCCGTTCCTGTGAATAAGAAGCAAGGAACCATACGTGTATGAATGGATTTTCATGACCTGAACAAATAATGTCCTAAGGAAAACTTTCCAACACCATTCATCAATCGGATCCTCGACGAGTGTGCTAGAATTTTTTTTTTTTCTTTAATGGACAGATTTTCAGGATATAACCAAATTCATATTAAACCCGAGGATCAACATAATATGACATTTATTTTTCCTTGGGGTACTTTCTCATACCGAAAGATAACTTTCGGCCTTAAAATGTCGGAGCAACCTTCCAATGTGCTATGACCTTCGCATTCCACGGTATTAAGCATATAGTCAAAGATTATCTTGATGATCTTGCTGGTCACTCTCATAAGAGAGTGGATCACCCTAAGAACCTTCAGCTTGTTTTTGAAATATGTCGACATTATCGCATCCGATTGAACCCTCATAAATGCATCTTTTGTGTTAGGTCAAGACTTCTTCTAGGCTTTTTAGTCCTTGAGACTGGGATCATGGTAGATCCGTCAAAGGTTGAGGCAATACTTCGTTTGCCTCTCCCATGCACTATTTGACAACTTCAAGGTTTACAGGAGAAGGATAACTTTTTACGTTGGTTTATAGTGAACTATGCCAATATTACTAAGGGTTTCATGCATTTCTTGAATAAGGACAACCCTTTTATCTAGGATGAGTGAGCCTAGGAATCCTTCAATGATTTGAAGAAAGCCTTGGTATCAACGCCTCTGCTGAAGTCTGCTGACTACACTAGAGATCACTTTATTTATGTCGCAGTGTTTAAAGAGACAATTGGTATGGTATTGGTTCAGGAGGATGATGAGCTCCACAAGCATGTCATTTAATATCTTAGTCGAAACTTAGTTGGTCCTAAGCTCAAATATTCTCACGTTGAAAAGATAGCTTTGGATGCCGTTCACGGAGTCCAACGATTACGCCATTATATATTGCTTTTCAAAACTATTGTTGTTTTTTATGTCAATCCATTTCAATACGTCCTTACTAGGCATATCATAGGGGGAAAATACAATAAATTGATTGTCATTTTACAATAATTCGATCTCAATTTCGCTTTTGTGAAATCCAAGAAATCACTATTCTTTGCAAAGTTAATATCTGACTTCCCACGATTGGATGAGGATGTTATTCATGTTGATTCATTTGAGGATGAGCACATTTTCCTTGTCTCATCGTCCGACCCATGGTATGGAGATATTGTTCTCTATCTTCAAACTTTGAAGTTCCTTACATCTCTCGCAATATGAATGACGACGCATATGATACCAAGCTAAGAGTTACCTTATTGTTGATGAAACTTTGTATCATCGAGGAGTAGACAATATCTTGCATCATTTTTTAACTCATGAAGAAGCCGAGTCATTTCTAAATGATTTCCACAGTGGGGATTGTGGTGGTCATCTATCTGGGCTTGCAACAACCCATAAAATTTTGTGAGCCAGTTATTTTTGATCTTCTATATTTAAATATTGCGTTGAAGCAGTTAAGAAGTGTCACCCTTGCTAGGTTTTCACTATGAAAATGCACTCGCATCCAACCCCTCTCCATTCAGTGATTATTGTCGGTCCCTTCACCAAGTGGGGGGTGGACTTTATGGATTGCAGCCCAACTTCGGATGGGGGTAATCAACACATTATCATGGTCATAGAATAATTTACTAAGTTGGTCAAGGCCATGCCTACAGTTAAATCCAACGAGAATACTATCGCCTTCTTCATATTCAATCAAATTATCTCCTGGTTCAGAATCCCAAGTGAGATTGTCACTGATCATGGCAGTCACTTTCAGAATGAAATCATGGAAGATCTAGCATCCAAGCTGGGGTTTAAGCATGGTCATTCTTCCCCTTACTACCCCTAGGAAAATACACATGTAGAGGTCGTAAACAAGTCTCTTAAGACCATTTTGTAGAAAATTTTCATCCAGATAAAATCTGACTGGGATAACATGCTATATCCCGCGCTTTGGGCATACCGAACCTTGGTCAAGACTACCAATGGTTTTTCTCCTTTCCAATTAGTACACATTGTGGAGACGATCTTACCTATTGAATGTGAAATACCTTCTCTTACATTGGAATTTTTTCTCCTACCTGACACTTCTGATCTTGAACAACGCCTTGTGCACCTATAGAGCCTTGATGAGCAGCATCGAGATGCCTCTAAATATATCGAGGAAAATAAAAGATGTGTCAAAGTCCAATACTATAAGTCTGTCTATCCTCGGTTGTACATTGAGGGTCTCTTGGTCCTTTTATATGATCAAGCCAAAGAACCACTGGGGGAAGGCAAGTTCAAACTCATGTAGCACGGTCCCTGTATCATGCAACGTGTCTTAGAAAAGGGAGCCTATGATATAGAATATTATGAAGGGAACATGTTGGCTAAGACAAGGAATGGGATCTACTTGAAAATATATTACACTTGATCCCCATGATTGGGCATAACTCTTTGTATACTAATGTAATTTAGCATATATATCTTTTCCCTTTATTTTTGTCTTCATCTTGCTTATTGAGTTTTCCCTTCGTTGGCACATGTCAATGGAGTCTTCAGTCTACATAGGATTTGTAGACGGAGCTAGTTTTTATACACAAAACTTGGCTTCCTTTGCTTGGGTTATTTACTCACTCGAGGATCTACTGGTGTCTTCAGGTGGCATATGCATAGGGCCATCCACGAATAATGTGGCTGAATATAGCATTGTTATAGAACTTTTGCGCGATTCCATTTTGCATGGTATTCGTTCTTTGGAGATTCTCCTGGATTCCTAGTGAGTAGTATGTCAATTGAATGGTAGTTATCATGTGCATTACCCTATGTTACTCCGACGATTCCTACGAGTATGCCTTTTAGAACGATAATTTCATTTTATTACTTATCATCACATACATAGGAGTTCTAATTATGTATCTGATGCATATGCTAATTTCGTTTTATATTGGCATTTGTCACATAACTAAAGAAAGAAAACATTCTCATCAATGTACACATTGTAACATAAGTAAAATAGAAGAACCATGCTTTTATATATATTTATAAAAATATGATGTTTATAGTACAAAAATGGGGCTAACACCCTCAATACACATATACAGCCGATAATACAAAATCCATGACGTCTACACCTGTGGCGTCGAATGTGTGTCATGATAACAAACTAAAACATTTGCGAGATGTTGAAAGAGTCGCACCCAAGATCTGGGCACACCCACCACCTGTCGTTGCACAGCCTCCGACATATACTCAACTCGAACCATCAGAATCCTTTGCGTCAAATGAGACAGGTTTCCCTGCACATTTTGAAGGACTCTCTTTGCTTCTCCTCCTGCTGCCTCATCTCCTCGGTGCCTCCAACGATGTTGTGGAATCCTGTCTGACCATCGTGGACCTACTTTTGCATCACATACATGTCTAATTAATACTTAAACATCATCCAAACATATTTTTGTTTTCCTATACAAAAATACAAAAAAATGAAATAATTAAAAAACTTTGACATACCTATGTCCCTGTAGGCGGTCCTTGGTGGTAATGGCATGTTAGGGTCCCCTCTAACGTCAATCCCTGCATAGGGGTAGTCATCTAGAGCAATGACATGTCGTCTCCACCAGTAAAATAAATCATCATTGTAGGGTGTGGGCACCGTATGTCCCCCCTATCATCTCATCACCTCGGTCCACCGTGCCATGGATGGATCGTGAGGTCCTTGTGGAATGATCTCCAATATAGGTCCCAAACCTATAACCCACTCGAAGAAATTGCTACACAAGATGGAAGCCAACTCAAAGTTCCTTTTACCACCTTGTTTGCATTCTATCAACTGGCTCTTCATGTTAGCCAGTAGTGAGGTGCACTAGTCATACACCGTGGGTCTCAAGCACTCTATGAAGTAGAACATAATTGACCTCAATGCTTGGTGCAATGAAGTTGATCCTGTGATCTAGGTCAAAATGAGGACAACAATATTGAGGATTAGATTGTTTATCGCGTGGATGAGGAGTTGAATCCCGACCTTCTCAGTCCCTGTAATGCGATGAGTGTCTATGTATTCTTCTATATTCATATCTCTCCCAGCTCCCCGGGCTTTGAGGTTGAACACCTCACCCCGACGGGACAACCCCATCAAGAAATAAATATCCTTGACTTCAATCTTTAATGGTTTCCCATCAAGGTTGAAGCTGTCACTGTCTGGATCCCAGTAATTCATGAGCATTAGTAGCAACCTCACTTGGGTCCTCATCCCTTTGAGTGCCCAAAACTTATACAACCCACATATTTTCAAGGTGATTTGGGCCCCTGGATCTCTTTCCAAAACAACATCTACCTCCTCATGCTCCCTTTCCCTCCACTCTAGCACCATACTACAAGAGAAAAAACACTTTTTGAGTTAGCAATCATCAAAAAAATTGTTTACGAACATATACGTGGGCTACAAAATTCACAGTCGCATATAGGGCTGATTATATATTGGTTGTATTTTATACAACCACGTATAATCACACATATACACGACCTGATGAATGGTAGCCCGCGTACACCTAAACTTCTGATTTGCACCCTAAATAAATTAAAAATTGAAACCTAAATACAACATGTAATCTACTAGAAAGAAAGAGGAGGGGAAGAGGAATTACCTTGTCCAGACGGTCGCTGATTCCGTCACTCATAGCTCCCGCAATCACCAGTTGAATATCAGAGGTAATTTGGTCCAAAATCCACTATTTGGGTAAAAAAGTAAAATGGTATAGTAAATTTGGTTTTTGTTACTATTTATAGCAATGTTTTACCCACTTTGCATAGTTTCAGATAATATTTTCTCCTAATGGACTAATACAGCAGTGGATTGAGTTGGTTTTAGTAGTTTGGTCCAGGGACTCTTGTGGTTTTCAACATTATGTCGACCGTTCGTAACTTCAGACAGGTATTTTCGCTACCCAACATAACAGATAGGTATCCATTCCATTATGCACACTTGCATCGTCCTATAACTCTTACTCATATCCCTTAGGTACAAACCCATTTTTTAGCAACATGGAACTTTCTATCTGCTACTAGATGTGTCCTTATCAAATGGTAGAGACTTACCAAACATGGGTACCCTAGTTATATCCTCTACTTCATTTAGTTCCCATGGAGAGTTTTTTTTTGTAGGACAGGGAGTCCCTTATAGCTAATACATGACTTTATGTTGAACCTCATGACTCACTCATAAACATGTTGACCTATACCTAGAGGACTCCCAAGCGAGTTTGATTTAATCTCTTTTCCGACTCGTTTTCAAAAAGATAAAATATTTTCGAGTGAACTTGTCTCTTTCACACCCGTAAATTGGATTTGAAAGGACCTATATTTGGTACAAGTTTATCCCTTTTTCAAACAAAGTAGACTAAGATTATGAAAAATGACATTTTTTGGCGTTAAGTTGTGATTGCATCTCATGCCCTTGCTTGCCGTATTGAGCCTATTTTTGTTTTTCTCTTTTCTTTATGAACCATTTTCCTCAGCAGTTTTTCATCCTCAACCAAGAAGAGCCTTGTTTATATCCTTCGCATCTTGATACCTTATACCCAGGAGGGAACATTCCCCCAAGTGTCCATCTCTTGCATGCACCTCCTTACATTGAGCATAGGTATGTTCCATTTCTGAACTAGTTTTGCTTACTTGCAACACTCATTCTCTCATATGTATCCTAGCATTCATTTGACTATGAAAAAACAAAAAAAGATGGGTTGGAAGGGAGTATTATCTTATATTGGCAGTAGTCATGTCGCCTTTGAATGAAGAACAATATTTTTGAGTCCAATTGTCATCATAATTTTGGGTTTAGCATGGCCTTAGGAAACTAAGCTCATTACAGAGAGTTTACTCCTCCAACTGGTTACTCTTCCAGTTCCTATGGAGATTTTGATCGATGCCTCCTACATCTCATTGTTTCATCATTGAGTCTATGCTGCCAAAGTCTTCCATGTGTCTCATTCTCTTGTTCAAAGGATGTCTATCAACATCTGTCGGCCATTCCTCAGAACTCTTGACTTTGCATGTTGTCCATATGCTTAGTTTGTCTCAGAATTACATGAAGTTGTAGTTATATTGTGCAACCTGGTCCTACTTTCCTCATTGGTAGGTAACCTTCAACCCAATAGTCGTCATTTCATCATTGCTCATTGACTAGGTGGTTTCCCTTGTGTTCGACGGTAAGACATTTATTCACACATCGAGATTCATGTAGTGTCTTGGATGCCATTATCCTTATTGGTGGTTTCCTTGCTTTTTTCAACATTTTTCCTCATTGGATGCTATTCAGAGGGTCTTTTTCATGTACCACTTGCACCTGGCACACATGAAAGACACACAGGATCATTGGTTCATGAACATGTTCTTCTTCTGATTTCCTCCAAATCATCAAGATCCTTCTTTGTACTTTGTGTTGAATGATGAGAGATGCCTTAATTCTCTCCTTTCAGTAGGTCTCCTTCCATCGACTTCAACTCATCTATTTTGGAGACAAGACCTAGAGTCCTATGAGTACCTAGAGGCTTGCAGTCATTAGTGGTAGGTTCTCTTGCCATCGACAATTGGGAATACATAAATGTCTCTTGATCGATGGATTCTTAAATTGTTCGACCTCCTCTCCTTTATTCACACTTGTAACACTACTACATATTTTAAAAATTCCGATGTTTTATTTGCGGCGTTATGGACAAAATTGTCCATATTGTCACAAAATAGAGGAAATTTATTAAAAAAAAATCATGTTGCCCGATAACGTCGCTCTTGCCATGTTAACGTCGCTCTTGCCACGTTAATGTTTCTCTTGCCACGTTTTCCACTGGAACGTCTCTCTTGCCACGTTTGTGAAGATGTATGTCACAATTTCCACGTTAACGTCGGTCTTGCCACGTTAACGTCTCTCTTTCCATGTTTTCCACTGGAACGTCGCTCTTGCCACGTTTTCCACTAGAACATCACTCTTGCCACGTTTTCCACTAGAACATCACTCTTGCCACGTTTTTGAATATGTATGTCGCAATTGCCATGTTAACGTCGGTCTTGCCACGTTAACGTCGCACTTGCCACGTTTTCCATTGGAATGTCTCTCTTGCCACGTTTGTGAAGATGTATGTTGCAATTGCCACGTTAACGTCGGTCTTGCCACGTTAACGTTGGTCTTGCCACGTTTTCCACTGGAACGTATCTCTTGCCACGTTTGTGAAAATGTATGTCGCAATTGCGACGTTTGCGAAACTAGGTTTTCCCCTCCAACGGTCACCTTAGTATGTTCACCAAGTCAAAATACCAACGGTCACTTAGGACTTTTTTACGTCGGAATTGTGACGTTACAAAATCTATAAATATGTTGCATTTGACGGATGTTGCGACAAGTTTGTTATAATAACGATGCTTCAAAAAGGGTTTGCGAGTCTTCTCAGCGAACAAAAAATAGATATTTGTTTCAGTATAAGTATGTGGGGAAGAATGTCAGAAAACATTAGAGCTGGGAAAAGAATTAAAGAGGGTGAAAAGGGTGATGGTAAATGTTATTGCCCTTGCAAAAATTGTTGTACTAGACGTCCCGAAAGAGTTTTAATAGCAATAGCTACAAAACATTGTAGAAAATATGGGCACATGGATGGGGGATCAAATGAATATCATCCGATGGTATATACATTCATTATCTGTTTTAATATTTATTATATTCTCAAATTTTATAATGTTTTATACATGCACTAATTTTTCATGATTGTTTGTAATTATAAAGTTAGATTTTCCCCCTAAATTTATGCACAAAGCACCAAGTAGTAGCATAAATGATGTTGTAGTACAAGATGAAGAACTTGAAGCAGATAATGAAGATAAAGTTAATGATTCCATGGAAGTAGATGACAATAATAACATAGTTCAAGTTGATGAGACAAATCAAATGATTCAAGACTTATTCGATCATCCAGATGAGGATCATGGGGACAATAGTGATGGTATTTATGATGAACCTTTGATT
>ML777189.1:556836-569618 GCA_009831015.1 Picea engelmannii
CCCATCAACATGGTCCAAGGAGAAATACCCATGTATATTAATTCAACCCTTTTACCTAAATTTGTTATTTGCATATGAACCTTCCAATTTATGATTGAGTGTTCCCAAAGCTAATCATTGAATGCATGTAAGAGGGTGGGTGTGAGTGGTAACATCCCAAATTTATTTTACACATGGGGGATGAGTCAAATCAACATGGGTAAGTGTGTGATTCAAGAAAGCAATTCAAAGGAGACAAATTTGTATGGATTGGGACAATAGTTTAGGAAGTCACATTTTTGTGCATGAGAAGCAAGTAGAGAGAAAGAAAGAGAGAAGGAAAGAGAGATTGAAGTTGGTGCAGCCATGGAGGGAGAATTTTATAGCATACTGGAGCATATTTGGAGTTGGAAACTAAATAACCAGGTTTTCAGGCCTGAAGAGTGAAATCCTAGGCGAGTTCCATTAAAACAACAATTTTTTTCTGTTGGTTTGCTGGTAGTTTTCCTAGTAGCAAGTTACCTAAGTTCCCATATAAGAGATTCCTAGCTACCTGCACCAGAGAGACCTTGATAAACGAATGGGATGCTTGATGGATTGAGATCAATGAAGGGCTACATTCCTTGGTTGGGAAGGTCAAGAGGAAGGGAACCGATAGAAAATAGAGATAGTTGTAGGAAGATATCAGTGGATTGTGAGTTTTATGAGCTATGATTGGACAGTGAGAGACCACCCTTGTTATAGCAAGAGTTTCCTCACTCCATGAAATATTGCACAAAGGGCCTTTTTCCATTTCCCTATGCAGACTTGAAGTCCCTTTTTGCAAATCCTAGAGCTAAAAAAATAATTTTTCCACATATACATGCCCTGCCTATAATACAACATGGGTATACGTAGGTTGCACCACTACAGCCCACGTACATCAGGAAATGTGCCCAAAATTAAAAAATGGTGTCGGGTTTCCATGTGACATCACAAGATCAATGATCCTTGGTCTTCCATATATTGGAAACGTTCTGACTCAGCCCTTCAATTCCACTTGAAGGCTATAAATGGTCCAAATCCGAGCTATGTAAAAGAGAAGAACTAATTCAACCTTGAGAGAAAAGTTACTCTGGAGAAATTATTCACTTCACATTGAGTCTGCATCCCTTTGCCCTTTAAGCCTGAACACATTGTTTGAACCCCAATATATTCCCCTATTGATTGACAACTTCATTATCTGATGCAGGAGCATCGAACAAATACAACGCACGTGCCTAGCCAAAGAAATAGTTGGACGCATGGATGAAGAAAAGGGGCACGTTTTTATGAAGACCGTTTTGAATTTTGAAACCAAAAGAATTAATGTAATAGTTAGGAGGAGTGTACTTGCATTTATGTTTTGAATATAGGAACAGATCTGGAGAGATTACTCACATCTATCGGATGTAATAGGCATTTAAGTCTGTTTAATGTAAAGTAGGTAGATTGGAATTAAGAGATTAGACAGTTTAGAAGTGTAGGAGGGAAAACGGATATAGACACCCTCACTCTTGTATTGTTGTATCTTTTGTACCATTATGAACATTGAGAGTTGTAGCAGAGAGATGTAGAGAAGAACCCATGTACATAAGCAATTGAGTTAATATATGAAGCTTTGACTCAACTTTCATGGTGTTATGATGCTTACTATTTACCTTTGTGGAATGGCATATTTACAGTTTTTTTACTCTCTCTGTTTATGCATTTGTTTCAATGTTGTGTTGAATGTGTGATTTCATGCTAAGCATATGAAGTCTGAGAGAGGAGAAGAATGAGTTTCAATTGTTTCTCTTCCTAAGAGAGTTCTTGCAAGGAGTGCAATGAAACGTCCACAAGGTGTGTGTTGACAAGGGTTTTGAGTTTTATCTCGGAAAGCTCGGGAGGGATACCGTTACTCTCATATCAGCTGAAGTGCAGGTAAATCACATAGCCATGCAAGGAGTGCATAGGCTGTTGGAAGTCTTAGGACTTATCAACTAAGGGAAGGATTAAAGGACTGTTGTTGCAAAGAGTGAACAGAGTCGAGGACTCAAATAACCAGAGGTTATTTGAAAGGGTGCCGCAAGGAGTGCTAGCAGAATTCCTTTTGGAAGCCTTGAGTTGGAAGTGAAAGCTCAGGAGGGGTAACACCTTTGAACACTTCAAAGGGAAATGGAGATCTAAACACTTCAAAGGAAGATAGGAAGCGAAATCATCGTGCAGAAGTTAAATCCCAGAGAAAGAACATCGAGTCAATTTGGACTAGAGATTCAGAGGGAGGAATCAAACGGTCAGAATTCTCCATGAAGAACTCGCGAAGTTGCTGGGACCATAGGATCCAGTAAAGCTGCAGGGTGGTTAGGAGTTGGATGAGCCCACCACTCTAGTGTCAAGAATCAACGAAGACCCTCGATCGTGGTCAGTTTGGCCATTGGATCATTCTTTCGAACTCAGGGTTCGTGAGTTCGGAGGGCAGACCAAATCCTTTGGTTGCACGAACTCCCGAGTAGCAAGAAGTATGAATAATTGTTGGATAGGAACCTCTTCGCTATATCATGTATTGGAGTTTCGGAGGTTGGGAGGAATAAGTTTTGACTGTGGAAGTCATGAAGGGTCGAGGGTTGAGGTCTCGGTGAACACGTGGTGCGTCCATCAGGTGGGGACTGCGTGTTTGACAAGTGGACACTCGTCGCCTGGGAGGGGGTCAACACCTTGTTGACTTCTCATGCTTTGGGTTCTCATAAGAAAGGAACACAAAGGCTCAATAAACCAACTTGCTAAGTTGCAAGCCGTGAGAAGTGCTAAAGGAGTCAAGTCTCCTTTGACTTTTGTGTGTCAGAGTTTTGTAAAAGAAGGGCCCAAGGATCCAACACTTCAACTCCCGAACTCGTGAGTTGCGAGTGAGGTTAGTTCTTATCTCTAGCCGATGGTTACGTGTGGAGGGTGCTAACAAGGAGGAGCAATATCCCATCGCATCTCAGGTATCGGCGTTTGGTGAAGAAAAGTCGAGGGTCTTTGACCCAAAAAAATGCGAGTTGCGAAAGGCGCTTACACAAGGACCAGGTCGTGGTCGTATGGAAGTGTAAGGATTGTACCTAGAGTTAAGTTGGACAGGGTGTGTTTTTCAGGAAGGACCTGTGGATACACTCTTGTGTGTGTTGAGAATTTCTAGTCAGGAAATTGAAGAGTCAATTTGACTCAAAGGAGAATTAGAACGATCCTGTGCGGATCTCAACCCGAGGGTTGGGGGTCTGCATCAAGTGTGATATCAGAGTTGCAGAACAAGTTCTTTTATTTCTGTAGCAGAGAACAGGGGAAAATTTTATAGCCATGCCACCAAGAAGAAGAGACAGGTCAATTCCAATGCCTGATCCAACAGTGGAAAGAGAAATGTGCGAGTTACGTGCCAGGCTTGATGCCATGGAGACAACACAAAGGAGCATAGTTGATGCTGGGGATATTAGCGAAGATGAAAGTGAAATTGAAGCTGGACACGAAGGAGAAGAAGTTGCGGTCGAAGATGTTGTAGATGAACGCCTATTCAGGGTTGTTGCAAGGATAGGAGCTAGAGAAAAAATGGAGATTCCCATGTATGAGGGAAACTTAGATGTTGAAGAGATTCTAGACTTGATTAGAGCTCTAGACAAATAATTCGACTATGAGGATGTTGAGGAAGACAAGAAGGTCAAACATGATTTCGATAGACTTAAAAGGCATGCAACACTATGGTGGGATGAACTGCAGGCTGACAGATGCTGCAAGGGAAAGCAGAAAATTAAAAGTTGGGATAGAATGGTTGCAAAGATGAAAGACAAATTTATACCCAAGGATTATCAAATCACTCTGTTTCAGAGGATGCAAAATTTGAGATAGAAGATGATGTTAGTAAAGGAATACACTGAAGAATTCTATAGGATAAATATTAGGGCAGGTCATCGGGAAAGCGATGATGAAAAAGTTGCCAGGTACATGAATATCCTACGATATGACATTCAAGATGAGATGAGCATGATGACTATTCGAACTGTGGAAGATGCTTATCAAATGGATCTGAAAGCTGAGGAGAAGCTGAGCCAGAAGCAAGGTCAAAGAGACCGAGGTAGAATTCAAGCCCGAGGCAAAACAATTGCCCAAGACAGAACTCAGAAATCTAAAGAAGAAGGGAAGAAACCTCAAACTCAACCTGAGAGAGGAGGAAGCTCACAAGGAAGGCAATATGTTGATAGAAACACTTTTCCTCAAGCCAGAGGAAGAGGAAGCGGCAGAGGAGGTGAAGTGAAATTCTTTGTCTATGGGAAAATCAGACATAAATCATATGAGTGTTTAGATTAAAAAAAAGATGGTGGTGAAACTCACATTGCAGAAGCTCAAGGACAAAATGTTGAGGCAGAAGACGCTAAGGGAGAAAGATCCTTAATGATGAGGAAAGTTCTCTTGAAGCCAGAGAAGGAGGTAGAGAACTCAGCCCAAAGAAATAGTATGTTTCGGACTGCTTGCAAGACTAAGGATAGGGTATGCAAAGTCATAGTGGATAGCGGTAGAACAAACAATCTTGTATCTACAGAGATGGTAGAAAAGATGGAGTTGGAGACTATTGTACATCCAAGCCCATATAGAGTTTCATGGTTACAAAAAGGACATCAGGTAAATGTCACTAAACAATGTTTAGTTGAATTTAAGATAGGAGGATATAAAGATGAAATATTATGTTATGTCATTCCCATGGATGTTTTTCATCTATTGTTGGGTAGACCATGGCAATATGACAGAAATGTAGTTCATGATGGGAGAAAGAACACATACACCCTAGAGAAAAATGGTAGGACTCACATGTTGCTGTCAATTAAGGATAAAGAGGTGAAGACAGAAATGAGCAACACTGTACTTATCATGAGTGGGAAGGAACTTCTTAATGAGGTTAAGAAGAATGAAGACACACAATTCATTATGGTTAGGAAACCCAGAATCATTTTGACCAGTACGAGGATAGATGATTTACCAGAAGAAATCCAGGAGTTACTAGAAGAGTTTGCTGATATAGTAGTGGACAAACTACCTTGTTCATTGCCACCTATCATAAGTATAATCCATCATATTGATCTTATACATGGAGCCAGTTTACCGAACAAAGCAGCGTACAGGTTGACACCGCAAGAAAATGAAGAAGTTAAGAAACAGGTCTAGGACTTAATGGACAAAAAATTGATTCGGGAGAGCTTGAGTCCATGCATTGTTTCGACAGTGCTCAGCCCAAAGAAAGATGGAGGCTAGAGAATGTGTACAGACTCAAGGGAAATCAATAAGATTACCATCATATACATATTTCCATTGCCAAGGATGGACGACTTGATGGATTGCTTGAGTGGAGCAAGATTTTTTTCAAAGGTTGATTTGAAAAGAGGATATCATCAAATTAGAATGAGAGAAGGTGATGAATGGAAGACAACATTCAAGACAAATGAAGGGTTGTATGAATGTCTTGTCATGCCATTTGTCTTAACAAATGCACCTAGTACTTTCATGAGGTTGATGAATGAAGTCCTGAAGGATTTCATTGGGAAATTTGTCATCGTATATCTTGATGATATATTAATCTTCAACAAGACAGAAGAAGAACACTTGATACATTTAGCTACAGTGATGAAGAGATTACAGCAAGAGAAATTGCTGGTAAATATGAAGAAATCATCATTTATGAGGACATAACTCATTTATTTGGGTTTTGTTATCTCTGCAAATGAGTTGAAGATGGATCCGGAAAAGGTAAATGCAATTAAGAATTGGCCATCGCCGAAGAGTGTGTTTGAAGTTCGAAGCTTCCATGGTTTGGCAAGTTTCTACAGGAAATTCATCCGAAATTTGAGTGGAATTAGCGCACCAATGATGGATACGGTGAAGAAAATACATAAATCTTTTTATTGGACAGAAGAAGTAGAGAAGAGTTTCAACCTGCTGAAGAAGAAGATCATGGAGTAACCAATTCTGGTTTTGCCGGATTTTAGCAAGACATTCCAGGTTGGGTGTGACGCAAGTGGATTTGCAATTGGAGCGGTCTTGAGCCAAGACGATAGGTCGATCACATACTTCAGTGAAAAAATGAATGAAGCAAAGATCAAGTATTCAACATATGACAAAGAATTCTATGCATTCATACAAGCACTGAAGAAATGGAGACATTATTTGGTTCCTAAAGAGTTTGTTTTGTACAGTGATAATCATGCTTTACAATTCGTGACTCAACAGGAGAAGTTGAACCAAAAACATGTTAAATGGGTTGAATTCATGCAGAAATTTACTTTTGTAACTAAGCATATTTCTGGAACTGCTAACAAATTTGTTGATGCTTTGAGCAAGAAATGTTTGCTTATGCAAGAATTCAGAGTCAAGACTTTGGGTTTTGATAACCTCAAGGAAATGTACAAAGATGATCTAGACTTCAAGGAGGCATATGAGGCATCTGAGAATCCAATTCTCAGGGAAAAAATTCAATGGACTAAATACATGATCCAAGATGGATTATTGTTCAGGGGGAATCGACTATGTATTCCAAAGTGCTCCATGAGGGAAAATCTGCTAAAGGAAAAACACAGTGGAGGATTGGCCGGACATTTTGGTCATGATAAGACGTTCTCAAAATTGAATGGCTCATATTTTTGGCCAGGGATGAGGACAGATGTTAATAAATTTGTGTACAGTTGTAGGATTTGTCAGCACACAAAAGGGAAAAGGCAGAACACAGGATTATACCAACCGTTACCCATACCAGAAAGGTCGTGGGACGCAGTGAGCATGGATTTCATATTGGGACTACCAAGAACACAGAGAGGCTATGATTCGATCTTTGTGGTAGTCAAAATATTTTCAAATATGGCACATTTCATACCATGCCAGAAAAACAACGACACAACTCATATTGCGAACCTTTTTTTCAAGGAAGTCGTCAGACTTCACGGCTTGCCAAAGAGTATTGTTTCTAATCAAGATACCAAGTTCGTGGGACATTTCTGGAGGACCTTATGGAAGAAGTTGGGGACACGTTTATCTTTCAGCTCAACGTATCATCCTCAGACGGATGAACAGACAGAGGTCGTAAATAGGATCTTGGGAGATTTTTTGAGGAGCTTAGTCACTGAACACCATAGTCAGTGGGATCACATTCTGCCACAGGCAGAAATCGCTTACAATGATTCACTCAATAGAAGCACAAGATAGAGTCCATTCCAAATTGTATATGGAATGCAGCCAAGAGGAGTTTCTGAATTGAAAGATTCAGAACAAAATGAATTTAGGAGTGCCAGTGCAGAGGAATTTGCAGAAGGAATGAAGGAGCTTCAAAACCGAATTAAGGAGAGACTACAAAGTTCAAGCCAAAAATACAAGCGAAGAACAGATCAACACAGGTGAGAACTTCAATTTGAAGTTGGTGATCTGATTCTTGTGCATATGAGGAAGGAAAGGTTCCGAAGGGGAACATATAACAAAATGAAGATGAAAAATATTGGACCATGAAAGGTCATAAGGAAATTTGGGGCAAACGCATATGAGATTAAATTACCTGATGGGATCTGAATCTCACCGATATTCAATGTTGCAGATTTGTACCCTTATAAAGCTAAAGAAGCAGGAGTAGAGGAGAAACAGAAAGAGGTCCAATGGACAAAACAAATTCTTGTAGCTGAAAATCCACAGATGGAAAGCATAATTGACAAGAGGATTAGTAGAAAGACCAGGAGAAAAGAGTATTTTGAATACTTGGTCAAATGGAAGGGACATCCAGTTCAAGATGCTAGTTGGGAAGATGAAGCAGAAATTCATAAGCATGGACAGACCGTGCAATAGCTCATGAATAGGAGTTCATGAAAATTTTCAAGCGAGGGAATATGATGCAGGAGCATCGAACAAAGCCAAGGCACGCGCCTAGCCAAAGAAATAGATTGACGTGCAGATGAAGAAAAGGGGTACGTTTTTATGAAGACCATTTTGAATTTTGAAACCAAAAGAATTAATGTAATAGTTAGGAGGAGCGTACTTGCATTTATGTTTTGAAGATAGGAACAGATATGGAGATATTACTCTCATATATCAGATGTAATAGGCATTTAAGTCTGCTTAATGTAAAGTAGGTAGATTGTAATTAAGAGATTAGACAGCTTAGAAGTGTAGGAGGGAAAACAGATATAAACACCCTCACTCTTGTATTGTTGTATATTTTGTAACATTATCAACATTGAGAGATGTAGTAGAGAGCTGTAGAGAAGAACCCATGTATAGAATCAATTGAGTTAATATATGAAGCTTTGACTCAACTTTAATGGTGTTATGATGCTTACTATTTACCTTTGTGGAATGGCATGTTTATAGTTGTTTTACTCTCTCTGTTTATGCATTTGTTTCAATGTTGTGTTGAATGTGTGATTTCATGTTAAGAATATGAAGTCTAAGAGAGGAGAAGAATGAGTTTCAATTGTTTCTCTTCCTAAGAGAGTTCCTGCAAGGAGTGCAGTGAAACGTCCGCAAGGTGTGCGTTGATAAGGGTTCTGTGTTTTATCTCAGAAAGCTCAGGAGGGATACCGTTGCTCTCATATCAGCTGAAGTGTAGGTAAAGCACATAACCGTGCACATAACCGTGCAAGGATTTCCCAGGATATTGTAATTCTTAGGACTTATCAACTAAGGGAATGATTGAAGGACTGTTGTTGCAAAGAGTGCATAGAGTCGAGGACTCAAATAACTAGAGGTTTATTGAAAGGGTGCCGCAAGGAGTGCTAGCAGAATTCCTTTTGGAAGCCTTGAGTTGGAAGTGAAATCTCAGGAGTGGTAACACCTTTGAACACTTCAAATGGAAACGAAGATCGAAACACTTCAAAGGAAGATAGGAAGCGAAATCATCGTGAAGAAGTTAAGTCCCAGAGAAAGAACGCCAAGTCAGTTTGGACTAGAGATTCAGAGGAAGGAATCGAACAGTTAGAATTCTCCGTGGAGAACTCACGAATTTGTAGGGACTGTAGGATCCAGTAAAGCTACAGGGTGGTTAGGAGTTGGATGAACCCACCACTCTAGTGTCAAGAATCAACGAAGACCATCGATCATGGTCAATTTGACCGTTGGATCATTCTTTCAAACTCGGGGTTCATGAGTTCGGAGGGCAGACCAAATCCTTTGGTTGCGTGAACTCCCAAGTAGCGAGAAGTAGGAATAACTGTTGGATCAAAACCTCTTCACTATATCACGTATTGGGGTTTCGTAGGTTGGGAGGAATAAGTTTCGACTGCGGAAGTCGCGAAGGGTCGAGGGTCGAGGTCTCGGCAAACACATGGTGCGTCCATCAAGTGGGGACCGCGTGGTTGATAGGTGGACACTCGTCACCTGGGAGGGGTTCAAAACCCCATTATCTTCTCGTGATTTAGGTTCTCGTAAGAAAGGAGCACAAAATCTCAACAAACCAACTCATGAAGTTGCGAGCCATGAGAAGTGTTGAAGGAGTCAAGTCTCCTCTGACTTTCGCGTCTCGGAGTTTCGTAAAAGAAGGGCCTGGATATTCAACCCTTCAACTCCTGAACTCGCGAGTTGCGAGTGAGGTTAGTGCTTATCTCTAGCCAGCGGTTACGCATGGAGGGAACTAACAAGGAGGCGCCATATCCCATTGCATCTCGGGTATCGACGTTTGGTGAAGAAAAGTCAAGGGTCTTCGACCTGCGAACATGCGAGTTGCGAAAGGCACTTGCGCAAGGACCAGGTCGTGGTCGTATGGAAGTGTAAGGCTCACGCCTGGAGTTAAGTTGGATAGGGTGGGTTTTTCAGGAAGGACCTGTGGATACACTCTTGTGTGTGTTGAGAATTTCCAGTAGGGAAATTAAAGAGTCAATCCGACTCAAAGGAGAATTAGAACGATCCTGTGCGGATCTCAGCCCGATGGTTGGGGTTCTACGTCATTATATCTCTTATATGAGATTGTATTTGGTTGAGGATTGAAGTGGTGGAGGCCCAGCTGGAAGGAACTTAGTTTCTCGGTTCCGAACCGTGTCGACACGAAATTTTGTAACTCATTCACTTCTGCTAATTATATCATAATAGAAATACTCTTTTCTCATCCAATCAATATCTCACAAATATTTTAATTATTAGTCCATGGGCGTATTTTTTATGAATGTTGATGGATTATGATATTAAATGTGCTAACATTATATATTTTCACCATATTCTTGCATTGCTTGGTTGTTGAGGACTAGTTGCCGGTATATTTCTTTGGGTCAAGTTCTCAATGTTGGAATTCATCGAAAGTGTGGATGAGGTAGGCCTTTTATGTTGTCTTGCTATCATATTTGTCTATATATCATACTTGATATTAGAGTTGATTTCTATAGTCATTTCCATTTTTTGTGGTTTCCCCTAGCCATAGAGAAATTTTCCTCATAACAGAATTGGCGACCATATTGGGGATAGAATATTATTTTTAGGGTTTGGAGTATTGTTCTCCTTAGAAATCTCTCGTTCATATTGAGTTTCTTGTCGTATGATTGGTTGATAGCCTCTGTTCACTCCGAGTCTAAGTCTTTCATCCTTCTCCTTAGCCTAGCTATGTTTTGACACATACACGCGAGTTTTTTCTTGACAGATGCATACATACATGTTATCTACTTATGCAAGCTATGTACATACACTAGTACATATGATAAAATTTGCGACGGTTTTTCGTTCATATTGCCACACTTATCCATTGCAATTTCCATGAAAGCCGAGTTTTTTTTTCGTCGGAATAATTTCATTGCTATATACACGATCCAAGTGTGCATGGAAACATCGACGAAATTAGCTTTCCACATGTCACCACTTTCAATATCGGTCAACCCTATGCATCATCGCAATTACGATGAACTATCGTCACAATAACAACGAAGAAATGTGGCAATTATGATGAAACTTTGTCGCAATTGGGACGAAAACTTATGCCAAGCCAATAACTTATGATGCACATGTTGTATATGCGACGAATATTCGTGGAAAATTCTGATGCACTTGCGTCGATATTGCCACGATGACTTTAGGTTTTAATTTTTTTTTTTACATCAAATATGATATACCATATTGTATGCCATATTACAATGTAATATGGTAATGCCATATTACATTGTAATATTGTAATATTGTAATATGGCATTACTATTACATTGTAATATTCTAATATTCTAATATATTGTAATATATATATCCCCTACAAACAATCAAGGCACTAATCAACCAAATATTGTAAGAATGTGTTGTCATGAACTTGGATTAGAAGTAAGGATACCAATATGACAATATACACAAAGAATAATTTGGAATATTACTTTAAAAAAAACACATGGATTGCATGAGTGAGACATTATGCAATTTATATTACACAATACTATGACAACACTTATAAGATTTATGGATGATATCTTAATACCATTTCTCGAACTTGTTTATTATAGCCTCCTTGGAGTAATAGCACAAAATTCAAAGGAGAAAGTACAGTTATAGCATAATGTTGCAACAGAGTTACAACATAGTTATAGTGAGTTGCAACAGAGTTACAGAAAGTGTTGCAGTAGAGTTATAGTGAATTGTAGTAGAGTAATTGTGAGTAACAACACAAAATTCGAAGGAGAAAGTACAGTTACAACATAGTGTTGCAGCAAAGTTACAGCATAGTTATTGTGAGTTGCAGCAGAGTTACAAAAAATGTTGCAGTAGAGTTATAGGGAGTTGCAGCAGAGTAATAGTGAGTAACAACAAGTGGAGTAACAACAAAAAAATCGAAGGAGAAAGTATAGTTATAGCATAGTGTTGCAGTAGAGTTACATCATAGTTATAGTGAGTTGCAATAGAGTTACAGAAAGTGTTGCAACAGAGTTATAGCGAGTTGCAGCAGAGTAATAGTGAGTAACAACAAGTGGAGTAACAACACAAAATTCGAAGGAGAGAGTACAGTTACAACAGAGTTACAACATAGTTATAGTGAGTTGCAGCAGAGTTATAACGAGTTGCAACAGAGTAATTTAATTGAACCAAGGTAATTCATGGGGTTAGCAAATTATTTAGGAATGAAGTATCTCTTCAATGCACATTAGAAAAAGCAAGTATAACCTTTCAATTCATTGTAATTGAAAACCAAGTAACTAAAGCTTTGACTTGAAAGAATTGTAATGCATCAATATTAAATCTAATGAAACTTGAAATTTCATTTGAAATCAAAGAAAATTTCACATGATACACAATGGCGGAACCTTTGATACAATGAAGGAGTTGGATAACATAACACTTGAAACTTTTGTTGGTGCAATCATAATATACCCAAATAAGATAAGGAATTGTACATCATAGTTTAGGCATTGAAGTACTACATGAATTATTTGTTGGGAAAACAAAAACAAATTAACTCAAATCATAAGCTTTTATAATCCTTGTCAATTGATCCATGTCACAACAAAGCCTAGACTTCATGTGAATGGTATCATGCAACATTTTGATTTGGTAATCAAGTATGATAAATATATATAAAACCACATGGTCAATTTCCTTTAAGACCTTTGATGTTTTTATTTGACCATAGCTCTAAAGTTAAACTCTTATGTACTTGAAGAATATAAGGGATTACCTACATCTAGCTCAAATTTTGGCAAACGGTTAAACCCTTACAAAACTTGTATATATATGCAAGTCTCGAGTCTTTGAGATGATTGTAGGCTTGAAGGAGGATTAAAGTATAAATTTCATAATTTTGTTGTTAAGAAAGGAGAGCCAAGAATAAGCTCATGTGGGAAGCTTGAAGCTGT